>BSSO01007397.1:0-11007 GCA_030267885.1 Mesembryanthemum crystallinum | reverse complement strand
TTCTTTAAAGTGTTGGCAAAGTTCAAAAAAGTGTTGCCTTAGGGAAAAGGCGACATTAGCTGATGGGGCACTTGAGAAAGTGTTGCTTTTTCCCTAAGCCAACACTTTTAGGCCTTAACACAACACTTTATCGGTGTTGGCATAGAGTCATTTTGTAGTAGTGCCTCAAAATCGAGCATAGCGACGAAGATCTTGACTTCTGGAGATTTGAGACCATATCCTTCCTCGAACAGGATCCAACCGATCCTTGCTCTAATCTCACCGTCAATGCTATCCTCCGTCAACAGGGCTACTTCCCCGGCATGTTTCTGGGCACTCTACCCACTCGAGACATCTTCTCTTGGCCCACCGAAACCAAGAACGACCTCTTTGGTCTAGGATACACCCCAACTAAAGCCGAAATCCGAGCTTACATACGTCGACAGGCTTTCAAGAAGAAGATGAAAGAAAAGGATCAAAGCTACCTCGAGCTGATGCCCCTCTACTCACTTACCCTCAACGGACAGTTTCTTAAGGAATGAGACTCTACCCAGTACTACGGATTCCCCGAACCGCACTACTTGGTATCAACCGGAAACAAAGTCATGGAGCTCGAGATATTTCACGACTGTTACACAAGCGCTGATCTCCCGCAAGTAACCAAATCCCCTGCGGATTGGATCAGCAACATTAGTAACAAGTCCATGGGTCTTCTGTTCGGCCAGGAGCGCCGTAACCCCGAACGAGCATCACGCCTTGCCCTCAACGCAACACTCCTTGACGAAGGTTTCAATCCTGCCAAGCTCATCACACCAACACCACCAAGAGTCCGCACTTGGAGTTACTCTACCAAATGGACCTCCTCCGACGGTCGCCAGATTAAGATCAAGATCCGCAACGACCAAGCGTGTGCTTCCGAGTCCGAGGCTGATTCCGATCCTGAGTCTAGTTCTTAGTCTGAGTCTAAGTCGTTCCCCCTTGAGTCTGGCATTGTCCCCACTATCCCCACTGAGTCTGTCTCTTCTAACGTTGTAACCTTCCCTTTCCGCTAATGAAATGAAATTCGTTTCGGCTTACTCTTCGAACTCTCTAGTTGCTAACAACGAAAATAATGAGTTGCCTAGAGAACTAATCAAAGCACTAATTGCACACGAACAACCAACTTCGATAATTGAATAAACTGAACTCGTAAATCTAGTGGGAGATGAGGACGAGCCTCGCCAAGTACGGATAGGCTCATCATTGTCCCCTGTAGAGCGCAAAAATTTCATTGACTTGTTAACATAATATCAGGATGGGTTTGCATGGTCTTATGAGGATATGCCGGGGATAGATAGAAACATCGCCAAACATATCTTACCCCTTATTCTTGGTGCTAAACCAGTTAAGCAAAAGCTACGCCGCATGAAAAGTGAATGGGCACTCAAAATCAAGCACGAGATTCAGAAACAACTAATAGCCGAATTTATCGAGCCATTGCAGTATGCCGACTGGATAGCAAACATAGTCCCAGTGCTTAAGAAAGATGGGAGAGTTCGAGTATGCATAGACTTTCGCGACCTCAACAAAGCTAGTACAAAAGACGACTTTCCTCTGCCACACATCGATATCCTGATCGACAACATAGCAGGGAAAGCACTCATTTCCAGCATGGATGGATACGCCGGCTACAATCAGATACAAGTGGCGTTAGAGTACATGCTCAAAACAGCCTTCATCACCCACTGGGAGCTATTGTGTTGCACCAAAATGCCTTTCGGACTCAAGAATGCCAGTGCTACTTACCAAAGAACAGCTACAACCATTCTACACGACATGATGCACAAAGAGGTAGAGGTATATGTCGACGACATGATTGTCTCCTCACTCATAAGGGAGGGGCACTTACCTAACCTCAGAAAATTCTTCAACCGGCTCCGCAAATACCTCATGCAACTCAACCTACAAAAGTGCACATTTGGAATCGTCGCCGGCAAGGTTCTAGGCTTCATAGTCAGTCAACGGGGCATCCAAATTGATCAATCTAAGATCAAAGCTATCGTGAACATGCCACCACCCACCAACGAAACTGAAATCAAAGGTTTTCTCGAGAGATTACAGTACATAAGTCGCTTCATTACCAAGCTGACAAGCATATGCGAGCGCATCTTCAAGAAGCTCAAAAAGCATGTCAAAATATAGTAGGATGACGAATGTCAGGAAGCCTTCAACAGAATCAAGGAGTATTTAGTAAACTCTCCGATCCTGGTCCCCCAAAGATCAGGCGAACCATTAATCCTCTACCTCACCGTGACCGACACGGCCATGGGGCAATGTTAGCCCAGTTTTAAGACGGCAAAGAGAGGGCTATCTACTACTTAGGTAGGAAGTTCTTGGACTACGAGACCCATTACACCGCGACAAAAAAGATGAGTCTTGCCCTGGTCGGGGCCACTAGAGATTATCTCCTTCACCATGATCCACCTCAAATCGCGGTTAAACCCACTCAAATACATGTCCGAAAGGCCAGTGCTCAGCGGAAAAATGTTAAGATGGATCGTCCTAGTTTCTGAATTCGACATCAAATACAAAGTGATCAAAACCATCAAGGGAAAAGCCGTCTCCGATTACCTGGCCGAGTACCCTATTTTCGGTTCACAAGACGACCACGAACTCCCAGACGAGCACTTGCTATTCATCGAATAAGACTCTTGGCAACTCTACTTCGAGGGAGCTTCAAATCAGAAGGGCTCCGGCATAGGGGTGCTCATGGTGTCGCCTGAAAGTGCACAAATACCTCTTTCAGTCAAACTCGATTATGAGGTAACAAACAATGCCGCTGAATAAGAAGCATGCACCTTTGGCTTGCAGCCGCCATCCATCTTGGCATTAGAAGGCTCCGAGTTTGCAGGGACTCCCTACTCATCATCAACCAAGACATAGAAGGTTGGAAGTGAAAGCTTGGCACCCTACCAAGAATACCTCGAAAGCTTAACCAACGGCTTCGACCAAATCCAATTCACCTACCTCCCGCGAGAAGATAACCAATTTGCCGACGCTTTGGCAAAACTGGCTTCCATGATCAACATCTCCGACTTCGTCGAGATGCTCCGAATACAGATACAAAGACGAAGCAAGCACTGCTACTACGAACAAGGCGAGATATGCAATAATGAAGCCGAGGAATGGTACACATATGTGTTCAACTACCTGGCCCATGGGACCTATGCTCGCGGATCGTCTCACTAAGTACAAAGTACACTAAGGAGGTTTTGCCGCCCAATTTGTCCTAATCCAAAACAAGCTATACAAAAGAGCGCCCTACGGAGTTAACCTCCTCTGCATCGGAACCGAATAGTCTCTCCGAGTCATGAATGAAGTACACCAAGGGGCATGCGGACCCCACATGAATGGCACCATGCTCGCACGCAAGATTTCGAGACTCGGATACTATTGGTCCACCATAGAGGCCGATTGCTACCAATTCGTCAAGAAATGTATCAAGTGTTGCAAGTCCACGCCAATATCCAACATTTACCTCCACATGAACTGTGCACCTTCACATCTCCTTGGCCATTCTCCGCATGGGGGATAGACGTCATTGGAAAAATCACTCCCAAAGGGATCGAGGGCCATGAATTCATCCTAGTGGCCATCGATTACTTTACTAAATGGGTCAAAGCACAATCCTTCACCAAGCTCACCTCGAAACAAGTGGCTAAATTCATCCGCAACAACATCATCCACCGATATGGAGTTCCACACGAACTCATAAACGATCATGGGTCACACTTCAAGAAGGACGTCGCAAAGCTCTTGTTAGACTTTAAAATCCAAGATCGACGATCCTCTACCTATTGACCTTAGACAAATGGAGCCGTCGAAGCCGCAAACAAAAACATCAAACGGATCATTCAGAAGATGGTCAAGAACTATTCCAATTGGCCCGATAAGCTCCCTTTTGCTTTATGGGGATATCGCACTTCCATAGGTCATTAACAGGCGCAACCCCGTACTCCCTGGTATACGGCATGGAAGCCGTGTTGCCCGTCGAGCTCGAAATACCTTCCCTAAGGGTTGTCCTCGAGAGCCAAATCCCCGAGGTCGATTGGGTAAAGCCCGCTATGATCAACTCATCACTCTGGATGAGAAGAGGTTCAGAGCACTACACTCATCATACATCTATCAACGGCGCATCATACGCCACTTCAACAACTCCGTCAAAACACGCAACATCCAGGAAGGCGACCTTGTGTTGAAAGAGATCTGGGTACCCATCACGGACCCAAGAGGCAAGTTTAAAGCTAATTGGGCTGGCCCGTACATCGTTCAGAAGATCCTAAGTGGCGGAGTAGTCAAAATCTCCGACGTCGATGGTCAAGAGTTCTCACAACTCACCAATTTGGACCAGCTCAAGCGGTTCTACGCTTAACCAGCACCAGCAAACAAATCCTGACAAACCTGGCACCAACTCATTCAAAAAAAAAAAAGAAAAAAGTAAAAACGATTGGTCGCAAGCGCGAACTACGAATGGCCTGATTCCCCAATCAGGATACGTAGGCGGCCTCACTATGAGGTAAGGCCCCTTTAATAATTTTACGCTCTACGAGTTCATTTCATTATCGGTCTTGATCAAATAAAGGCTTTACCATCTAACATTGAGTGAAAACTTCGTTTTTCCTAACTTTTTCACAAAATGGACAAACAATTTTTCTCAAACTAAAGCTCATTTCATTGATTAAGGCATTTGATTACAAAGGCAACTCATGGGGCACAACACCCTTAATTACAAAGCAACTAGAAAGGTCCACCAGCTACAAACAACTAGTAGACCATAAAAAACCAAAACAAAAAGTAAAACACCACATTCCTAAATGAGCTCAACGCTAGGCCGGAGGTTCCTAAACCCTTTCTCGCCTGTCATATCACCCCCTGTAAGGAGTCACTTCCTGGGGGGATTCCTTATCCGGGGGATCTTCTCCCATTCCTCCTTAAACCTTTCCTTTTCCCTTATCGGATGGACAAGAGCTTCTTCCTTCCCGGTTCCTTCTTTCTTCTTCATTGATCACCACGGGGCCCCGAACATCAAGGGGGAGGTCGTCACACAAGGACTCATCACTAGCACCGATGGACACGACCTCGGAATTCCTCAAATACGAGCGGGTCCCGACGTCAGAAGCAATGAAACACGCCTTGTAGTCCTCCAAGAAATAAGTTGTATCAGCGACGCGAGGATCCACCCATGTCTCAAGACGGTACCAATACCGCTCCCACTCAGCAACCGTCTCTGCGGTCAAAGCCCTGGTCGAAGGTATCACACAATACTGGTACGGAATGAGCTACCTCAAACCGTACTGACGCCTTAGTCTACAAGGGAAGAAGTAGGTAATCTCCCGTAGCCTGAGGAGCGAGCATAAGTAGTGGATAACTCCTCACAGGCCTTCATCGAACCGACCTTCCACCATCTCACTCGGTATCGCAACGTGGGGATGTTGTTCATGAACTCCCGCCAATCGGCCAAGGACCAATTTTCAAATTACAGCGGACGAGTAGCAAAGTTTTTGGCCTCATATGGAGATCAACAACCAATTTTCGATGATGCCTAATGAAGCACTCACTATCTACTATGGCTTTATCAACATTTAAAACTTATTTCTAATGTGATAATGCTGGAATAATAGGAAACGACAACTGAACAGCAACAGAACCACTGCAGTACAGAGGTAGAAAAGTAGGGGAGCAGCACCAAGCAGTTCTAAAGCGCAACGTTCATTCTCTAATTGCTCAAGCTATCCTAACATACTTATATCTCTTCGAATATGATCTAAATTACTCAACTGTATGATCATTAACCCTTTAAATCAATCAATAACTCATATTTCAGGATTCTAAAACAAATGTAAAATTAGGACTTGATATTGAATGAAATGCATTCGACAAAGAAGCAAAATTTGAATTCATGATAAATTGCAGTCACTTGGCCCTGCAACAACAGGACAGAAAAGAATTACAGACATTATAATGGACGAAAAAGAAAACATTCATGACTAAATTGTACTCACTTGGCCCTGCAACAACAGGACATAAAACATATCAATTATAAAGCCAAACGTAATCTTGGCCCAATCCCAATTCCATATAATCAGAACCCAGAGAAGAGAAAAGCTAGAATATGCTAAAATCGCAGCAAAAATTTAACTACAACTACACCACAATCGTTGATGACTAATTGTAAGAAAGTAGACCAAATAATCACCATTTCAACATGGGTTTAACAATTCAGGGTCAAACACCAAATTGAGAGCCCAAATGACAAAAGCAATCAGAACTCAAATGGAAAAGAAAGCTAGGAAATGCGAAAATCACAACAAATTCAACTAGGCTACACCAAATCGTTGATGATAATCATCTAAAAGTAGACAAATCAATTAAAAGGGGAAATCATAAACCTGATTTGGGAAACTGGGGAGAGAGAAAGTCGTGAAGCAAGAAAATGGTAGTGACCAAATTGAATGGAAGATGAGACTTGGATCGACGGCGTACAGAGAACGAAGGGTAGACGAAGCTTGGATCGGTGGCGGACGATGTGGGCAGAGAATGAACACCGATGAGTCGAGGAGGGGTGAGAGACGAATGCCGGTGAGCAGATGGGCATTAGTTGTCCGGATGAGAGAGAGAGAGAGAGAGAGAGAGAGCGCAAGGGTAGGGTATAGTCGAGCAGTGATGAGAGAAGAAACTGTGAGAACTTAGAGTCGGGGGGAAATAGAGTGAAACGCGCTTTACTCAAAAAAATTTAAGGGATAGGCGACGGTTAAACGTATAACAGTCGCAAATGACACCATCGTAGGCGACAATTGTAGCTCAGAGCAGTCGCCTATTATCCTTTACAAAAAATACCAATGCCTTATATGACTGTTATACTCAAGAACAGTCGCACATAACACCATATACGACTGTTTCTCAATGAACAGTCGCATATCAGGTTACGTATATGATTCATTCTGCACTAGTGAGAGCCAGGCTCAGGACGGATGACAAGGCACAGATCCTCCATGAGCCAAATCTAACACAAGAATAGCAAGCATCAGACATCCACACTAGGTGTTACAAAGCAAACAATACACGAGTGAACTTACTTGTAGGAGGAGAGGGCTCCACCAAGAGTTCCTAGCGGGGCAAACTTATCCAAGCCGATAAGAGTTTCCCCTACCACCAAGGCAAATGGGGAACGGTCGTTCTGGACCTGCTCCACGAACCGCAACAATGAGGCTCGACCCCACTGATCATCGGAAGAAGCAAAGAGAAAATGGTGAAGGAGGCAAAATATGAAAGCACGCCTCCGATATCTCGCAAACCTCACATCAGTGGAGGTCCTTGCGAACTGAAAAGTGAGAACGACCCCCATCAGGTCAACACGATCGCCGTTAAGGAAAACTTTCGTCTAGGCCCTGTCGAAGCCTAAAACTCGACATATATCACCTTCGAAATCCTTGCCAGTATACAAGACAGCGGAAAGTGCGCCTCGAGGATAACCAGCAATCGCCTCGAATTCCTCCACCAACGGGCATAGATCTTTGTCCCCAAAGCGGAACACATGAAACTCCGGATCCCAATAGCTTACAACTACCCGAAGGAGTTCCCAAACGATCCTCACTTACCGTAAAGCGAAGAAAGCGTTTAGGGAAAAGACTTCCAAAGATCGCTTCTCTTCCTTCGGTATGCTCTTCATTCAGGCATCGAACATCATTTCAAAACTCGCCATTTTGTCAAAGAAATGATCTTTCTAAGAGGATGTTGAGTGAGAATGAGTAGGAAAAGGCCACCCAAGCCCCTATTTATAGGAAAAACGTGCAGAAAACAACAAAAAAGGGACCTAACAGGCTGGAGCTCCCACCGGTCTAAGTGTAACAACTCAGCATCCTACACAGGCTGGTGGTGCTACTAGAAACCGCTTTCCTGGTTGAGGACTGACCCCACAGACCACCACAAGTCTTTCCAACATGTTTTGTCCTCACTCGCATGCTCTTGATAAACTTCCCAGTAGGTCACCCATCCCAAATACTACTCCAAGCAAAGCACGCTTATCTATGAAGTTTCTAAGGAATGAGCTCCCTGAAAAAGAAAGATGCACCTTGGTGGTATGAGTAGTACCCATCAATCCATTTAAACTAGATCCTCAACTATCAAATCCTTGGGGTATTACACTCACCCCTACTCAAAGAATGCAACGTCCTCGTTGCACATGGGCACACATCAAGCCCAAAAATCCACCCCTGCTAGGCAGCTGGCCAGGCACTCTTGGCCCACAGGCTCAACACACGGCCGCAGGGTCACTCTGATCCTCACTCGCATGCTCCTGAGAAACTTCCCAGGAGGTCACCCATCCCAAATACTACTCCAAGCCAAGCACGCTTAACTATGGAGTTTCTAAGGAATGAGCTCCCTGAAAAGAAGATACACCTTGGTGGTATGAGTAGTACCCATTAATCCATTTAAGCTAAATCCTCAACTATCAAATCCTTGGGGTATTACAAATGGTACACAGGCTGGTGGTGGTACTAGAAATCGCTTTCCTGGTTGAGGACTGACCCCACAGACCACCACAAGTCTTTCCAGCATGCTTTGTCCTCACTCGCATGCTCCTAAGAAACTTCCCAAGAGATCACCCATCCCAAATACTACTCCAAGCCAAGCACGCTTGACTGTGGAGTTTCTAAGGAATGAGCTCCTTGAAAAGAAGATGCACCTTGGTGGTATGAGTAGTACCCATCAATCCATTTAAGCTAAATCCTCAACTATCAAATACTTGGGGTATTACACCAGGAAGCACCCACCGTCGGACCGGTGGGGCCCACCGGTAAACTGGTCTCACCACCGGTTCACCGGTGAGAGCTGCCTCGGGCCGGTGGCACAGCTTTGCCCAGTCTCCCCTCATGGCACCATTTTGGATCATTTCGCCCGTGTTTGAGCTCGGGACCACCTATTCTAAAGCACACGACTCCCTCCTTTTGGGCATTTAAAAATGTTTTCGAAAAAACTTAGAATATTCACGTTTTGCGTTTCTTTTTCGGAAAATCAGCCCCCCTCGCTGTCAGAAAATGCTCCTTTTATATACATATTATAATTTGGCACTCTTTCTAATGGTGTTAAAAAAAATTACTCCTATTTTTAAAAAGTTTATCAAAAGTTATGAGTAATCTTAAAGTAATAATTGTCTTTTTTGGTAGGTTTTTGGCTAACCTTGGATGAACATCTATTTGGCAAATAATGGAATCTTCATTAGATTTTGTTAACCTATTTGATTAACCTTTTTTTTTAATATAACAACACATGAGATATTTTAATTTTTTTTAAATCAACTAAAATTTTAAATGCTTGCCTACGTGGCGCGTCCTACACTGTCAAAAAATGCTTCTTTTATATATATACTAGTAATCAAACCCGTGCATTGCACGGTATCACAATTATTTTATGATATTTAAATATTAACTCATTCCTTAATCATAAAGATAATTAAGCAATATTTGTCTCTTGCATTCGTAAATATTTTTTACTTGAGTCCTATTATGATTATAATTCTATCTCATTTATTCCTATTGATATGGATATCGAGATCACCTAATATGTAGTCTATTATAATTATAACTCTACCATATCATATTTTTTTTTAATTATATAAATGATTTAAGTTTCCCATCACCACTATAATATTAACATATTTATATTATACTCTATTTATCCTATATTATACTCCCTCCGACTCAAAATATGCTAAGCAAGTACATTTTGAAACAAAATTTAAGAAACAAATAGAAAGACAAAATTACCCTGCCCTTCTCTTTCACTGACCCTTTCCCCCAACTAAACCCTCAAAATTTCCTCATCCCTCTCTCTGAACATCAGGGGGTGGTGGCGGCATTTTAGCCACCGGTGGTGGGATGGGGGCCAATTTCTAGATCTGAAATTCAGGGGAGAGAAGAGGTGACCCATAATGACATTGCCACGGAGCATCTGGGAAAGGCCGACCTTGACGGAGAAAGGGAATTTTTTTTGGTGGTGGAGGTCTCGGTAATGGCGCCACCACGGAGCATCTGGGCAAGGCCTGAAATGTTTGGTGGGTTGGTTAAATTTGGGATTTGGGATTGAGGAGAGAGAGTAAGAACCCTAAGAGAAGGAAAACGAGGGGAGGGGAAATGGGGAATGAAGAAGAGGATAGGGATTAAATTGATGGGGAAATGGGGAATGGAGAAGAGAAGAGGGAAAGGGGGTGCATGGGATGCTGGAGGGTGAGGCAGGGGAGGGGTGGTGTGGGAGGGACGAGAGAGATTGAGGGTGGAAGGAGAGAGAGGGGGTTGTGGGTGTGGGGAGAATATGAGGGAAAACTTGTAACTTTTGTGCAAAAGTTAGTCCAAAAAGGGAAATGCTGAGCACATTTTGGATCGTACTAACATGGAAAATGCCTACCACATTTTGAGTCGAAGGGAGTAATAACTATCTTAATAATTTTAATTTACACATATTCTCTTAAAATTAATCTAATCTTGGTAATTGTCCAACTTTTAATAATTTATAAAAATTGAAAGTTTAATGGTTCATTGACATCCAAACTCTACTATTCTAATTATAATAATATTTTATATATTTTTTTTTGGTAAAAAAGCTATATTATATAATCAAAATATAATCAAAATACCTACCAACAAACAAGATATAATAAAAGCTAAAAAAATTGGCACCCACAAAATTGAAATCAAGTAATCAAAAAAAGAAGGCTTAGACAATAAATCGGCAGGAGAAATAAAAAAGTAGAAGCATAAAAAATTAAAATGAAATGGATGGATCATGGGAATAACCTACTTCAAATTGTTTGCGTGATCATTTTTGAACTCACAATCAATGATATAAACTTGGAGATGAAAACCTGGATACAAAAAAAAGATGATTTGTTATTCAAATATGAATCAAATAATCAGAAGCATGAAAGTAGAGAGAATAGAGGAGAGGAAAAAAATGGTGAAGAATAGGAGGAAGAGAAATGTTATATATATA
>BSSO01007396.1:0-11008 GCA_030267885.1 Mesembryanthemum crystallinum | reverse complement strand
TTATAAGTTTTGGGATTTATATAATCGCAATTATTTGTGGTCAAAGTGTTGTCTTGAAGACCGCGCAAGTCAAACCATTAACATTATATTGAAACGGATGGAGTACAATATACTGACATATGCAAAGGGTGTAGAGAGTAGAATCAGATAGTGTACATCATGGGGGTTGAAGTGATCGAAGGATAGAGATAATTTAAGCATCAATAGTAGTTGCACCCCAACGAGTAACAAAGCCAAGGGTTTATAATTTAAGGGGATGTCTACTACAAGTACAATCGCACTTTACACGTGTACCAATTTGAACTTTAATTGTCTACTAACTTCACATTTTTCATGTGTCCATAGGAATGGGCTTAGTAGTTGCACCCCAACGAGTAACAAAGCCAAGGGTCTATAATTTAAGGGGATGTCTACTACAAGTACAATCGCACTTTACACGTGTACCAATTTGAACTTTAATTGTCTACTAACTTCACATTTTTCATGTGTCCATAGGAATGGGCGATCTCATGAAACTCGAAACCAAGTGGGATTAGACTAATCCCTCAAAGATTAGTATCTTCCGCCATGGTTTGTTGCCTTTTCAAGCTCTTGTTGCTTCACTCATCTTATTGTTGCTCCCGTCCCCTCATCCCAGTGGATCGTGATGTTCTTTCAATCCCAAGATCAAAGGGGTAGAAGACGATCAAACCCTTGGTTCTTGGTCATGCACCACATACACTAGAATAGGAAATCAAACGCAAAAGCAAGAGAAATCGAAGTCATTCAAGTAAACATAGATGTACCACATATACCTGCTTAGATTGATCAATTCAAGAATATTCTATTATTCGAATAACGCCACGCGCTAAAAACCTAATAAACCCACAAGTGTACGATTTATAGAATAATAAATATATTAATCCATGCGGCCATGCGGGGCCAGTGAGTCCAAGTATAGTTTTTCCTAAAGTTAACAAGTTAAGCGATTCATAATTTGTATTTGTGAAATTAATAAATGAACTAACTAGACGATTAAAACGAAAAACAATCAAGAAGAAGAACATGACTCAAACTTCAAAAAAAATGTAGTCTAAATAATCTCTCAAGTTTGGTTCGTGTACCAATTATAATCTTAACTAAGGAAATCTCTCTGAATATTCCCAAGTAATGACAAGTTTGTCAATAATTGTCAAAAATGCAATGGGAATTGACGATGTTAACATTCCGTTATATACAGATGGCGTGATATTAAACTTGAAGATATAATTAGTTGCTCTACTTGGGCATCCAATGCTGTACCTCTGTATGTAAATTAGTGTTGTAAATAAGATAAATTTTTGTTTATAAATTTTTTAACAACAAAAAAAAAAATTATCTATGAAGTGCGCACTTTAGTTCCCCATTGGAAGTACCTAATCATTTTCCTTGAAACTATGTTTTAATTACCTTATTTTGAATTTGTCTTTCATGTTCGACCCTCATTCCTCATCAGCTCGTTATCTCAAATGTAGGCTCAAGCTAGTGGTTTTCATACTTCATACATCATGGCGCGTAAGAATGTTAGCGTCAAGGATATCAAGCTCATTGAGCCACATCATCTAAGTTTGCGGTGCATTGTTGGCATATTGGTTAGAATTTGAGATTATTTAGAGAGATTTTTCAGACTTGATTATTATAAGCAAACAGTACAAACTTGGGATTTTGAACCTTGAGTGCATAGAAAGTACCTAACCTAACCTCAACTGAATGATCACTGAATGAATATTCGTATGTGAAAAAAAACAAGTTGTTGACTTGAACATAATTGAATTGACCTAACATTTAGGGTAACACCAAATAATCAAGAATTATCAACTTTCAAACCTAATACAAAAATAAATAAAAAGGATTAAAACTCTTATGCAACCTAACCATTAGACAACCCAATTCAAGGGTAATTTTTCACAATTTAGGAGTGATTTTTGAAAACTTATCTGTGAGTTTTTACAAGTTCTGGTAATTTTATAAAATTGAGATAGATTATAACAATTCACCCCTATATCGCTATAACGCCTATAAGTAGCCACTAAATTGTGAAAAAACCACCCTTGAATATAATCGTCTAATGGTTAGACGATCGTACACAAGAATTTTGCAAAATCAATTAGAAATCAAATAGAAGGTCAATGTTTCCAAAATCGACAAATATCAAATTTTAGATTATAGCATAAACATGACAAATTTAGAAACCGCACAATATCTATTGGAGATATATGAAACCGGAGGCAAAATAATGCGAGCACAAGAAAACATACTGGAAAAAGATATAGAAAGTAAATACTCACAAAATTCGTATTTCTCTCCCTGCTGAATGAGTACCTAACATCATAACCCTAGAGCGAACCAAAACAATAAAAAAGAAAGAATTCTAACCTAGATTAAGCAACAAGGACAGAAGTACACTTAGCTACATTACATTTCTAACATTCTCTAAAATTGTTCTCCCCAAAACCGAAAACCCTAATCCTACCTCCCAAAAGCAGACCGTTTTCTTCCAGGCATAGCCAGCGGCGAGTGGCGTCCCACTCGCCGTCCCTCCCCAGACAACAATGCCGAAAACAGTGAGATTAGCACAGCGCCACCGGTCATAAAACTGATTGACGAGAAGTAAACGTGACCATTTTTAATAGTAACCACTATAATATGCCTGAGGGACAGCCGCAGGTTGTGTTGCTGGAGCTGCAGCTGCAGCTGCTGCTACTGGTGCTTGATATGTTTGTTGGGGGTAAGCCTGTGTGAGCATGAACAACAATGAGAAACAGTTGAGATATGTTTGCCCTAAAATTCACAAATACATTCAAAGCTAATTTCCCCTCATTCTCACCATGAAGCTAGAAATTAACTGCGTTATACAGTAGTAGCATACTTGCCTTGTTGAATATATATACACCAAAAGAGTATCAAAGCTTTTAAATTAAGATCTTTATTAAAAAAAGTATTAATTGCTGGGTATGAAAGAACGAAGCATCCAAGGAAAGAAAAATAATAAAAATACGCAGTAGTGTTAAGGCAGAATAAACTATCACACAACTCATAACCTATCAGACTATCAGAGGCAAAGTATAAATTTGCATAATCATAGTACCTGTGCAGGGTAAGTCGAGGGATAAGCACCGTAAGCAGGTGTCTGAGTTACAGATGCAGCAGGCACTTGCTGAGGGGGGTAAGTAGTTCCATAATATCCACCATATGCAGTCTACACAGAAATTACAGAACCATATATATTTACAATGCCATATGATAAAAAAGATGCACTTTTAATTCTAATAATAATATACCTGTTGAGCATAACCAGCGTTGTATTGCTGTGGTTGGGCTGGTGTGGCTTGTGGCCAAGGTTGAGGCTGCGACCCATAGCCAGATGGCCACTGATTTTGAGCAGTTGGATATGCTCCCATTACTGATGTGGCTGTTGATGGAACAGCTGAGTAAGATTTTGCAAGCTTTGCCTTGTCAGAAGTTATAAAATCATCAGCGGAACGCTTTCTTGACTCGGATGAGCTTCTGTGACGCAGGAACAGTCTAGCATGCCGATCGTTGGCCTTCTTTATAGATTGTACATCACCAAAAAGTCCCAGAAACTGCAAGTTGATTTCATCAGTTGAATGACATAATGCAGCACAGATTTGGCTAGCTCATCACTTTTTTTTGTTTGTATTCCATTTGCAATTTTGAATTCTAATAATGGAACTTCTGCATTTTCTCACATATAACCATAGGCAAGTCCAAAGTACAAGGCTCCTGGCAAACTGATTTACATGAGGGCTGTCAAACGAACACAATATAAACGTCGTCTTTGTAGAAAGGCCACATCAGGTGATTGAACCCATGGCTTTCGGGAAAGAAAAATCAATCGTCCAACTATGCTCAACATCTCTTAGTAAAATAGAAAAGTGATACCAAGACCAAAAAAAAAATAAAAAATTGCTTTGATGACTGCATCCAATTTTTTGTAGCAGCAATCTCAAATTGATGATAAATCATAACTGAAACAACATTCTACCACATCTATGACAATAGGCTTCTTGATATTAGATCATGAAAGAGGCACAACCTGAATGGTGGGTTAGACGGTTACACCAAAACAAAACAATAGTGGGACAGCTCTGTTGATACAGTGACAAAATAAGCATGTCTATTTTTTTTATTATTTTTCTTTTTTTTTTTTTTTGATAACATGGGTATCCAAGCTTTGCCCGATTAATCCCCATGGACCTTGAAGTTAACGGCCAAAACCTCTAGTGGCCCTAAGAGGACTTGAACTAGGGGCCTCTTGAATAGATCTTAGAGCTCTTACTAGTTGAGCTATCCCCTCAGGGTTAATAAGCAGGACAAAAACTAGGAATTTATGATATACATCCGTTAAGATAGTCAAGCAAGAGGCTTGTCCTCACTGTCTCAATTTTCTTTTTCTTCAGGGGATCAGGGATTCACCTCATTCAATTCATAGTGGTACAGGTTTGGCTAAAATACACATTCTCCTCAGTTGGAGAGGAATTTTTGTGAGCTACCACCCAGAGTTATATGTTGATTTCTCAGCTCAGCTAAATCGCCTTGAGCATATAAAGTGGGAGGAATTTGTGGGGTGACAAGGAAGACTGGAAGAGTGATTAATCTAAAACAAGAAAACAAAATCGTGCTAGCTGCAGTCATGGTAACTAATACAAATAAATGTGAACTTCAAAAAATCGAGTTGTTTACCTCCATGTAGATGCTTGATAACTCTTCTCTTTCAAGTATGCTGGCAGCATCTGAATTATCAGGCCCCAGAGCAATGAACTTATCAATCAAAGAGTCTATATAATCAATTCGCTTAGGAGTTGTTTGGATAGATTCCAGATGAATCAAGGCCTGCATAGTAGAAACATGTCTGTCATTTAAGAGGCAAAAGACTATCTGCTCTACAATTGAACACACTGTAATTTACAGAGCAGCTTATTGGTCTGGATTTTGGAGCTCCATCTTTGTTTCCTGTGATTCTTTTGTTCTTTCCAGTATGTTTTGTTATGGGTGATCGAGCAGTGACAGGCTGACAGCTTACGAAAAAGTTACCTCTAGAAGTGGCTTTGATAATTGGACATGCTCAAGTGCATCAACAAGAATATCCCGAGCTTTTTCTGCATTGCCACACACCTAGGACAAAAATCAGCAATATGAATACACCATTAGCTCACTATTCACAAAGCACATGAATTCGTTAGAAGTCAGAATAGACATCAAGTGTTATCTTTATTGAATGTTAATCAACTTTATCATCCAAAATAAATACTCTTTGTTATTAGTTACGGAACTAGTTAGGTTCATGAGCTACATTGCTTAATAAATGCTGTGTAATGATATTTCAATGGATAAACTGATCACCATGACAGTAGAATAAACATTTTTCTAAGACTTTTCTACAATTTTCAATCTGATCACCATGATAGAGAGCCAGTTGGGCACTTCAAGAAAAGGGAAAGACTTTAGATCTCAACAGCCCCCAGCCAAATGTGGGGAGACTTGGTCACAAACTCACAATAACTAGAAGATGATAAGACTCGTCTCTGGTGCATCAATGCCTGTCTAATCAGTGTTGTACAGTTTCACTTGCCAAGAAACAGCTAATTGTCACTTTATCATGTACAAAGCAGGTTTATAAACTGAGAATACTTGGGAAATAGCAACCAGAAGCTGTTAGGCAATACGAAGGACATACCAGGTATACAAACCGAGAATATTGGGCAAACAGCATTGGTAATGTCTGTGAATGTTCTTTTCCTTTCTCAATGGCAATTGCTTGTTCATATAATGAGAAAGCATCTTCGGTCTTTCCCTGAGATTTGAACTCAAAGCATTAATCAGACTATTGCATCATGCTCACAATTTAACTTAGGACAGCTTGATACAAGTTCTTCTTACCAACCGCCTTTCCATGTTTGCATGATTAATAATAGCTTCCAGAAGCCCTGGAGAAATCTCAGTATGCACAAGTTGATAGGCAGCACGAGCACCCGGTATATCATCATGCTGCTCTTTGAAGCGAGCAGCAAAAAGGTGGATCTCAGGTTGCCTCTGCATGAAAATACACGATTAATAACTAAATCATTAGGCCAAAGGCAACTTCCACAAGTAAATGAAGAAAGATACTTGAAAAGGATCTATGATAACAAAGAATTAACAAGTGTAATCATTTATAGACCCCCACACAATGCAAGGAAAATTGGACCATGAAGATCTACAACTAACCAACAACATATTTAGTTATATACCCTGCACATAATGCATGATGAAAGTGGGATGCTGAACTCCAACTATATACGTGAACAGCTTCTGAATAAACTATTCACTATTTACAGACTCCCTGTGTCTCTTATTCTCATCAGGCCATTATGATAGTAATTATTTATCAGAGGTCCCGAGCTCTTTAATTTTTATTTTAAACTTCAGATTTAACTAAACTTTGGTGCAAACCAAATGCGTCCACCAGCTCAGCTACTGGCATAAACTGTCCCATATGAATACCGTATTATAGTCATATTACTGTGAGAATATACTAGAAACAAACTATTGGTCCACTCAAATACTTTAATTGTATGATACCCTACAGAATCCACAAACTTTCTCATTAAGTTTGGAAAGACCATTGATGATCAGTGTGAAAGATTAATCTGGATTTTAAAGTAATTTCGAAAGTACAGTAGTAATCTGGAGTTAGCGTGCCTAGACAGATGCAAGCCAAGGAAAACGGCCCCCAAATTTTGAGATATAGTTGTTCAACAAGACTATATTTTGTGTACGTTTAACATTAATATGGATTCCATTATATGGCTATAAGCATTCAAATGACCTAATACTACACAGTGTACAGTTAAAAATGACATCTTCCTGACCTTCACAAATACTTGCGTAGCACGAGCAAGTGCGTTTTCAGAAAGATCAATGCTCCCATTTGCTTCCATGCACAAGATGTATCTTATCCAAAACTCAGGATAGTTAGCACATGCCACTAAGCATCTTTCATAGAGCTTGAAAATCTGGCTTGGCAAAATAGCAGAACTCGTTACAAGATTATCCAAAACTACGGAAAGGAAATAAAGAAATAATGAATCATTAAGGAGATGCGCATAAGGTATACTCCATTGGTGGATATAGGGAGGCCCCTCAAACATGAAATGAGGGACCCTCCTTGCCTGACAGACACATGATTAGGATAAGAAGATACCTGCATGCATAACATTGGAAATTTAAAAAGAATAATATTTTCACTATACAACACATCATGAACCCAGAACATCGACTCACAATGAGGGTTTGAAGCACTTAGCCTTATAGAAACCATATCGAATGCCCCAGGCTTTAGTCTCAGTACAATATCCCGTTTTAAAAGTTGCTTCATCGAACGGTTTAGCCAAAAATGCATACGGTGCAGCAGATTTTACTTAACTGTAAGTCAATATATAACAAGGAGGACAACTAAAGATCTAGTAAACTTAGGAATTGAGATATGAACACATGAAATAAACTCAGGTACCTTGCTGAAGTCCCCATCTCTTTCAATGAAATCCAGGTAGTTGTGCCAATTTTCTAGCTCTGAGTCGTTCAAGGGCCGTACATGAAAGTATGGCCGTCTAATAGCTGTTTCAAAACCACTGATCTTAGCATCGAACTCCTTAGCCTTCTTATACATCTCTTCTCTAATGGCGATGTACTTCTCCAACTCTTCTGCTTCTGTTAAGCCAGTACTTACAGGTTTAGAAGATTCGTCCATTGCATCAGGATGAACCTCCTTTTCAGTTTCTTGGCCATCTACATCAGAATTGGCAGCAGGTACAGCCGCCGCTGCTGCTTCTTCAGCTGTTCTTAGTTCCACCAGGGGTCTACTTCCAGCTAACTCCTTGAAACTGTAAAATATCAACATAGAAAAACTAATTACTTGAGCATCAACCATCAAACTCACTCGAAGTGCCTAAAATTGGTTCAAATATCTGCTCAAGATTTAAAACTAAAACCACTTACCTATTTGCGTTGAAGCAGTCAGATAAGTACCTCATTAGAGGTTAAAGGGGAAAAGAAAGTGTCGAGAAACAACAGGCTACAATGCTTCTTCAAAGATAATTATTCTAAATAAATTATGGCCATCAGCTTTCTTAACAGTTCCACTAGAAATCATAAATCACAAGGCTTTATAGCCACCAGTTCATACACTCTTGAAGATATATGCAAGCTAGGCAACCTTCAATGAAAAGGAAGACACTACAGCTGCATCTGCTATAACACCATCACACACAGTCAGGTCAGACAAGGCGAGTACGCTCAACAAGTCAATAACACACTCCAGCCTTTTAAATCAAGAAACATGCACCATGTCACCAACTTTAGCAAATGTCTTAAGAACAACCTTAGCTACTTCTTATCAGTAATCAAGTGATTGCATATCATCATTATGCAAGGTACCCTTGAATATTAATCCACCTAGCTTCTCCGGTACTTGGGTAAGCACCTCCAAAAACTTTTCAAAAATTAGTTTGCCAGACTCCCCAAATTATGAGAGGAAGAGACAGAGACTGCTTCAGGGAATGGTACAGGCCGATCAATAGAATAAGCAGTCACTCATGCACTCACAAACATAAACGCAAAACATAGGACAAAAATGGACAGGCATAACCATCTAATCACAAACAAAATATCACAAACTAAATGGTTCTCCCTCCCTCCCTCCCTTGCGGGGGTCAAGAGAGGTTCATCAAGGGATCACACATGGAATTGCGTCTTACTCCCTCCGTCCCTCATTTAGNAGCTTGCATAAAGCTCAATGGCACAAATATTAAGGAGAGGTGAATTGGTCTATTTTGCCCTTTAGGAGAACCCATGTGATAGATAGATATTAAAGTGATTGGAGAGAGAAAGTATGATTTTTTATTGTATTGGTGAGTTATTTGGGGGTATTATGGGGAAGTGTTGGTGATTTTTGGGTTTTGAAAGCTAAACTAGGGACAAAATTTTAGGGGTTTTTGCAAGCTAAATGAGGGACGGAGGGAGTATAACAGAAGCAGGACTTTTCATACAGAACAAGATCTAAGACCACGATATATAATCCTCCACGAAAAGAATTAAATAGAAAAGTAGAAATTCACCTTGTAAAATAGCGATCCAACTGCTGATTTGGATTCTCCAATATTCTTGTATATATATTGGAAAGACGTGCCCATTCCTGCTGCGTATATTCATATTCAATGTACTTATCCCAGAGGGGGTGAGACAGGTAATCTGTTCCAACATATGCCAAAGCACGCTCATACAATCTGAAACACCAGAAAAGAAACATTATAGTCATACCATGCATAGAATAACAATCTGACTATAGTCTACAGGGTTTTCATTGGGACAACAGCCCTAATGCTTAGGACGACGAGGAAATCACTGTAAGATCACAGGACACTCCAAACTGGAGCTCAAATATGCTTCATTTACCTTCCTGGGAAAATAAACTACCTCCGTCATATGAAGAAGTCACAGAGGCCATCTTATCTTAGCCCTTAAGTGCACGAGATCTTCCCAGCAGCATTTTGAAAAATTGATACACCTCAGATTGTCAAAGTTAAAGAAAACAAATAAATTACGAACTACGTGGACTAGGAAGTTGATGGAAAATGTATTGGAAGAGGAGAAACCAGGACATGACTGAATAAACCTAAAAGAAAATCACATTGCTAGACTTTGCACATCAGAAATACAATTATGAAGTGCAACTGCCACCAAATCTTTTCCACCATACACGCACAGTTTGCTGTTGCAGCCACACCAAAATTGGGTTAGAGAATAGAAAGCACCATCAATCACAATATAGAAACCAAGTACTCCAGCTCCGACGCAGTAACATCAACCAATTGAAGATACATACCTTCTTATAGTGTCTGGGTCTCCATATGTGTTGATAGCAAACCCACAGTAATGCAACCAGATATCCACAGAATATGTCACTCCTTGGACTGCTCGTTCATATACCTCCACAACTTTGTCAATAGCTCCAAAACGTGCTTCATGATCAGCATACTTCTTCCAATAACCATAACACAAAGGAAACTCTGCCAGGAAAGCATCATAAACTTTTCTAATTTTTAACAGATTGTCCTACAAGGGAGAAACAAAGGTCATGTTAGTATTTCATTGATACCATTTAATACAGAAAGTGCCCAGCCAAGAGAGCTAATTGGACAATACTTGGCAACAAGAACCTAATTTAATGCCCAACTGTTGCACTTGTTGCTTGCATCAACATCCTTCTCCTTCCAAAAACCAGTTTAGTTTTAACTATTAGGATAAGCAAAACACTAAGTAAATTGTCAAAGCACAGTAACTTTGAGTCTTTCTATTACAAATTGCTACCATTATACTCCTCCAGTCTGCCAAGATCAATTATGACCTTAATTTCTTCTAAGAACATCTCTTTAATACTCCCTCTGTTTATAACTACCAGTCAAACTTTGTCAACTTTGGCCATTTTATAAGAAAATATTTTTGAGTTATAACATGAAAATTATATAAATAGATTTGTCAAAAAGAGTACCTGCACAAGATTAAATTTTTGTTATCATTACCCAAATTATTGTGACAAAAATTGATGGTCAAGTTACACTATGAAGACCGTTGCACAGCCCCTAGCGCCTGCCCCCACCCCCCCCCCCCCCCAGCCCCGAACCAAAAAGTCAATGACGACATATATTTAGAATGCAGGGAGTAAGTTTAGTATTATTGATCACAAATAAGACAATAGATGCAACTCACAACTTCTTATTCATATTCATATCTATTATAAATTTACGTAAACTTTTGGCCATAGTATTTTTATCTTTCACCAAAAAGTTCAACTAGAACAGTCCCCCTAGACCATGGGAGTAAGCAACTTTTTGTGTCCCACCAATTTATTGGGCAACTCTACTTTTCTTAACCGATGGCCTAGTGGTTAAGATTGAGATCCTGGGTGCATTAAGTCTTCGTTTCAATTCAC
>BSSO01007395.1:0-11011 GCA_030267885.1 Mesembryanthemum crystallinum | reverse complement strand
CCCCCTCCTCTTGTAGCTGGATTCCCAGAGGGTTATGAGTGTAGCATTAATTTACTTCAGCAATTTACCTCTTGAGGGAAACTTCCTTAATGGCAAAACAGATGGCCTTTCCACAATGTCCTTTCCACCATATCCCCAAAATTTCTGAAAGGCAAATAAGTGTACCCATCTGATGACTGGTAAACTGAACTGCTCTCAGGACTAGACAATATAGCTCTCTGTGCTGCTACAGAATGAGACATAACCCAAGTTTCAAAGTATTATTATCAGAGACAATCAGACTCAAAGCCACTAGAACCAAACAGCTTTTAATAAAGCCAACCAGCTCATCAAGGCCCCCAACATTGACATAAGACCTTGACATTAAAAGACAATTACTCCCATCCCTATCTTGAAAAAATACATATTATTTTGGCTCTCACCTGGCACAAGCTCTCTTCGGTCCTCATTTACACAATTCTCAAACACATCTCTTGCACCAATCATCAGGTCGTTGTTACGGTGTTGAATATGAGGTATCTCCAAACTTCAATATGCTTCTACTCTACTCCTCAACGTGCTAAAGATAAGGTTGTATTTATCTTCGTGGAGATATTTGAGCCCATTTAAGCAACTTAACTTTAGTAATAAGCTTATATAAGCACCAAGGAAAAGTTTGAGCCCAAAACCTGCGAAATACAGATATACAACAGCTTAATTGTCTAGAATTCCGAGGGGTTTAGGCTCCGTTATCGTATGGTTGCACAGTTAAATAGGTGAGTGGGTGAATATTCTCTGCCCCAAACACCATTCCTTCTGTTTCCATTTCATCCAGAAGCTTTACTTGTTGCTGAGAGTACTTTCTAACTTGCACGTCACCCAACCTTTGTTTATTCCACCATACAAAAAGACCCTCACTTGTTTCTGCTGCCATATCATGAGCAGGATTAACATACAGACAATTGAACCATGGGCAAGCAGATACTACTCATCTCCTTCCAGACATATTAATAGTCACCAAGCAACAAAGGGCATTGGATGTTTCTGCCTGTTCCTCTAGCAAATCCCTTCTATCCTCAGCTGATTAGAACTATTTACAGAGCGACAAGCAGCAAAACAACCTCCCATTACAATGTCAACCAAGACTCTCCCACTATAAATATTGACAACAGTCTAAATAAGCTTGAGTGTGAGAAAATTCTTTCACAACAATTCATTTAGCATTTGCCATTTGACCGTAGTACCTTGAAAGCAAACTATTTTCCACTATTTTCTGCAAGGGTATAACTAAAGCCTTTTATATCACAGATTACCCCTCCATCTTCCATGCTCTCCTTTTACTTGCCCTCACCCATACATCTTGAAGAATCAACTTTTGTTATTCCATTTCCAATCCCAACATCCTAGATCAAAAATCCTTGTTGCCCCCTGCCAGAAAGCTTGAAACCCATTACAGGAGCTATGTTCTTGGTCTTTTGCTTGTTTTTTCAATTAATTTATAACATAGAAGTCATGAGCATACACAATCATCAGAGATGTTTTAAGCTGTAGCTTAGTCGGAGGAAATCCTTCAAAAGCCCCTAGAGTGCATGCAGCATAATACAAAATCCCCTTCTTCTCTGCTATGAATCTTCGGAGACACAAGAGAAGACCAACTGCAAACAACTGATGTATATCATGATTACCAGTATGCATATTACAAATACACTATGCAAAGACAAGCACGCTCCTAGAACCATACGTCAAGTTACGATGATACAGCCAACAGTATAAGATCTTCAACCCCCAAAACTAGAGAGCTGAAACATCAGGAGAATGCATCAGATCATCATTATTCAAGCAGGAAAGATAAGGGTATCTAGAAGAGACTGTCTACGCATCTGTTAGCAACATCAGCACCCAGCCCCTTATCAGCAAGGACAAGAAATATATTCAGCAAATCCATTTTAGTGGCAGTTTAACACTAAAGGACACGATACCATTCCAACAATTGTTCGTAACCTAGGAACTCTACCCATTTGCAACTGTCACTTACGAAGAATATCAACTGGAAACAGCTCAATATTCTTTTGATTGAGTTACCATGTATTTTTACATGTTCAAATCAACCCTGCCAACTGCGAGTCTGCAAAAGATGGTTGAACAAGTAGTACCACTGAATTATGGATGTAGAGTCACAATGTTAAGGTGAGTAGCTGACAACAACATGACTGCTTGAACATTGCCCGTTAATAATCATTTTGCCCCCTTGAAGATATCGAAGAGATATACACATGCTCCGGTATATGAAACAAGGATTTCCACAAAATTAAAGCAAAACCATCAGTAGCTGAAACGCTGTTGGTTTTCTTATTTTTATGCACATCAGTCCTTTTGTAATCACTAATTCACCGTGACACCATTATGTATCTGTGCTATTTATGACCAAAAATTAACAAGTGATGGCCATTGCTCATTCCCATCCTTGTTCCTGGTGAAAAGTTAAAGTACACATAAGCCACAAGGTGTAATTGAGCGTAAATATCCTTTTTCATGGTACTGACAAATTAATCATAACTACTATTTCTTAAAAAGGAAAGTCACATGTCCAAGGGTTCCTTTTGGTTATCTGGCCCAACTCCATCATTTGCAATACGGAAAACTTCTACACTTCCTGCAAAGTGCACTTGCAAGCCTTTGTTAAAATATGATCAAAAAAATTTACCGTATACACCTTATTTGTAGCAATGAGTGCCTCTCTCACTACTAGTAACAATTATGGCAACAAATCCATCACAAATCTTCATCATCACAATACTGCCAACATTTCAAACCATTCAAGAACTCAAGTGAGTTGCTTTATCACTCATTAC
The DNA here is from genome assembly GCA_030267885.1 of Mesembryanthemum crystallinum. Taxonomy (NCBI): domain Eukaryota; kingdom Viridiplantae; phylum Streptophyta; class Magnoliopsida; order Caryophyllales; family Aizoaceae; genus Mesembryanthemum; species Mesembryanthemum crystallinum. The sequence goes on along the minus strand of BSSO01007395.1, from coordinate 8,180 downwards.
GACATCCTGAAAGAATTCCGCACGCACTCTACGTTTCAACCCTTTAGTTCAAAAGTAATGGGTGATCTTCTCATAACAGTACCATCAATCTGAATCAAAACTACAGACCTAAATATGCTTCCCTTTTCAGTAAAAGCCTAAAGACATAAATAGGCTTCTTTTTTAGTAAATTCTGTAATGTAGAATCCACCTCTGCTTTAGTTGAAATTTGTATTCCACTTACCAGCTATTAACATCCTAAACCAAAGTGGCTACTGATCACATGCTTCCCTCATCTAGCAAGAAAGAGCCATGTCCATAGTGGTGACAGTGAGACACCAACGGCATACCTCACACCTAGGCAACACTAGTTCCATAAAGTTTGTAATAGTATCTTAAAAGCAAAAATGCTCTCCTTGGACTTGTTTATTTTAACATCATACGAAAACCATGCACCAAGCCCATTTTCCGAAACTTAACACAAAGCTCAATCATGACCATTGTCAATAAGAAAAGGGCTTGAGGAAAAACCATCAAGTAGAACACTACTTACATGTGACTCATCCAACATACTTATACAAGTGTAAGAACCATCAGACATTCTAAATTCTCTTAATAATTACAATGTGTGTAACGCAAACTCCCATGTTCCTACACAAAGTCTCTAAAATGTCCCCAATAGGCTATAGTCCCTAGTACCTTCACCTTTGATTATTATAATGCCCTATCCAATCCAATTCCAAAATTTTGAAAGGCTTGCAAAATACTTCAACTACCATTCAAAGCCTTCACAGTTCATAATTCGATATGTCTCTAACTCTCTCTCTTAATATGATGATGCAAATAGTAATCCAAACTATCACAACTGTCATTGAGCTCAATCTGGGTTGTACTAGTTTCCTTGTTTTGAGAAAAAGACGGGGTTTATACTTTATCCTCATCTCCTTCCCATTCGTCAGCACCCCATTCTCATAAATTATGTGCCTCAATGAATCCGAGTCCTTCTATGTACCTCCATGAATTTAGATCTCTTCTCTCTCATCTACTTTGATGAGTTTTAATAGTATCTAGTTCACCTGCTTTCATATCACGTCATCATAAAGTAAATATTTTTTTCTTTAGATCAAATAATGCAACTTTACGTCCTCATTAATTCTACACTTGTAGGGGCAATTTCAACTTTACTTCAATCTTTATTCTTTTTCTTTTTCATCCCAAACCTCGCTCCTCCATTATTGAGTCCGCAGTGAAGAGCTGCAACATCTTTGCATTCATTAAGAGTTACACGGACCTTCTTACAAAAGTAAGCTCGCCATCAAAGTCCAAAGAGCCATTTCTACACGCCTTATGCATGCTTCTATACTTCCCAGAAAACAGAAGAAGCACCCAAGATTCCATTCAACCCAAAAGCAGGAGCTCTTAACGCGAGCATCAAGCTATAGTTCAATTCTTCTAACACTTTCTTACACAAGAACCTAGTTTGAAAAACATATATTCTCAGCTATGCTGGAAGACTTACGTTATTGTATGGGAAATCTCAATAGCTCCCCAATGTAAACCACCTAGACACCAACTTGACTCTATCCAAAAGTCTTAAGCATCCATATAGCCACCAGCATACAGATTCTCATCAACAAGGTACCATAAAGATGTGGATGCACAAAAAGGCAAGTAAACATCTGACAAGAATGTGGTCATGCACGCTACAACTGCAACCAAAAAAGGAATAAACCTCTAAACAAGTTCCCTAGAGCTGTCATGGTTTTTCATTTCAGACCTTATAGTATTCCGTAGAGGACTCTTTAACTTGCAGACCTTCCTTGTTCAAACTTAAAACATGTCATATACAAAGTTACATAGTTCTCAATTTTCTCTGTAATAATCGTCACAATTGTTCTTCATAGGGTTGTTTTTTGAATTTTTAGCTGCTGCAAGTCCAGCCAGATTGTCAAGAAACATCAAAAATTGGATAGGTCCTCAAACAAATCACTAACCTCTACCAAATAAATCCATCTTGGCCATATGCCTAGGACGAACCACGTTAGTTGACAAAAGGGGTCACAAGAAACAATCAAGCAATAAGTCCATGTCAATCTTCAACTCCTAGCTCAAACGCACATGACTAACATAAGTACTACATCGAACTTATAGCAAATTATACACCCAACAAGGTTAGGAAAAAGTCAACCAACGTCCAAAAAAATTGCACCATGAATGTATTATATATAAGAGAAACATCTTCTTTATTCAAAATAAAAAGAATAATTGTTAGTTTGGGAACTTGGATTTAGAATCCAAAATTTGAGTGAAACTTATTGCTTTAATGACGAAAGCTTAGTAAATGACACCTACTACCTTTCCATTTCACATTCCTCTCTTTCCTTCTTTTCCTCCCTTGGTCTCCAAATTATAAAGCAATACCATAATAAGTCTAAAGCCAAAAACATAAATAAAAATGGAATTTCAAATACAACTCCCAATAATTAATGAAACCTAACTTACTTTACTTTGTATAATAATGCACCGAGTAACTATACTAAATGTATGGTAATCCTATATGCTTTGACCTAATGCATTATCAGCTAATGAGAATGGAATTTTGCCAAGCATCGTCTTTTTCTATTTCTCATCCCCATATTCAAGGAGAACCAAACACAAATCCATCATTGTTTTGCAAATACCAAAATGGCCCAACCCTCCTCCCCCGAAGAAAAGAAAAGTATTACATATCCAAGCAGCATACTCATATGAAAATGAGATAGGGATACTGCATAACAAATAAAAGAATGGATTAAAAGCGGAAGAAGTTAAAATGAGAAAGCAAAGTGAATAATTAATTAAGTAATAAATGAAGTATTAATAAGAGAAAACCATTAAACCAGATATTAAAATGTGCGAAATGTTTCCACTAAACCCTAAAAGACAAAAATCCGTGCGGTCTAACTAAATTTTGAAACTTTTAGCTCCAAAAACCCAAGTGGATAAAATGAATATGGGCACTAATTAGCACCCAAAAAAATCCAGCAAAAGAACAAAAGAAAAAAGGACATCACTTTCCCAAGTAACCAGGATTACAAATTACTATCCACTATCCATCGCAAATTCAAGAGACACCAGAAACCCTAATTAACAAACAAATCAAATACCACAACAAATTCCACCATAAATCCAGAAGTAAAGCGAAACCCCAATTAAAAATTACCAAAAATCAACCAAATTAAGCCAATAAACAGAAAGGGGAAGTGGAAAAAAGGAAAATTTAAAAAAGGGCAAAATGAAATTGAAGACATTGAAGCAAGCAAAATGAGAACAACCTGTTTCTTCCAACCAAGAGGAGCAGGGAGCTCCATTGAAACAACTTCTTCTTGTTGAGCGTTCTTCACATCTTCACTGGCCATTTCCTTCTGACCTGCAAATTCAGACCATGCTCAATCAATTAACCTATAATTTTATAAACTCAAACTAACAAAAAACCCAGAAAAATCAACATCAAATTGAGGAAAATTGCAGCACAAGAGCTAGTAAAAGATGAAGAATTGAAGGGCTTACAGTTTGTAGTCTCTGTAATTTCTTCTCGTTATCTTTCTCTCTCTCTTACCGTTGTGTTGTGTTTGTGTGTGCTCGAAAAATCAGGTGGAAAGAAAAAAGAGGAACGGAAGGAGGAGAGAGAAACCGGATATAAATTGGGGATGCGGGGAGTTGGGAGGACTAGGACACGTTTTTCTTCATTTTTCAGTTTTTTTATTTATTTAATTTTGTTTTATTTGTAATTAAAAAAATATATATGATGTTGTAGTCTAGTGTTTTTTTTTTTTTTCTAGGATAGAAAATGAAAAGTCGTCTCAACTTTATTAAAAAAATTAAGTCATTACCAAAAACAAATTGTTTCAAAGTAATTTAAAAGTCACAAAATTATATAAGGTAACGTCTCACTAAAACTTAGAAAAAAAAAAATCAATTTCTTTAAAAAGACTCGAAATATGTCGAAAGAGTCTTTGATATCTATCTAAAATTTTACAAAATAGAGTAGTTAATAATAGTATATTAATTACTCCCCTGTTTACGGTGAGTTAAAATGAAAAATGGTGATCTATCTACTGAGTAGATTACCCATATGATTGACATATAATTATCTGAAAAGATGTTATATCTTGAAACTTAAATAGGTAATTTAATTTTTTTAAAATTAAATAGAAACCAATCATCAATTCAGAGTAATCTATTCCGTTGGTAGTCTAAATTATTAAATATTATTTTCGACCAAAAACAAATTGTTTTATTGTAGATGAAAATTGCCATTATATTACCTCACTTTTTTAAAAGAGCAAAAGGTAAATTCCGTGTATTTTGATAAAGAAGAGTACTAGGGAACTTAATTGATTACTCCTTTTGATAAACGTACTTATAGACAAACACCAATATAGTGTAATAGATTAGTCACTTACTTAAAATGTTTAAGATAAAAAAAAAAAAAAAAATCAAGCATGGCCTATACAATATTAAAAGAGTTAACACTTCTCACCAAGAAAAAATAAAAATAAAAATAAAAATCTATCTATACACCAATAAAGCGACAAACTATGGGGAAAAAAAGTGTCCACTTTCCTAATTACGGTGATTACTTTAGGGTATATTTTATTTTATTTTTTATTTTGCAATTATCCATAAAGCTAATTACATGATGACAATATTCGAGGTGTGCTCTAGGTACAACAACTGTCAGTGGGATTTTGAAGGACATGACATGAGATGGAGATCCAACGGTGGATAACTGAATTTTAGTCAACACTCTCTCACTTGACTCATTTCTCGTAAATCGATGTTGGGCCTTAATGGGCTCTTCTGTTCTTCGACTTGAAGTTGATTTAGTATTTTTTTTTAGTCTAGGCCCACAAGTATTGGCTTGTAGCCCAATGGGCCAGTTCATATGCTACTCAAGCAGATAATGTGGACCTTGTTTATGTTACAAAAAATTGGGCTGCTCAACTGCATGATAAGCCCATTTTGGTAATCATGCATTCATTGCTTAGGCAATATTTGGCACAAATGACTCGAGAGGTGTTTGGCACACTAGTAAACAAGCTATAGTTTATACACCAGATCACGGGTTCAAGTCTCCTCCAAAGCACCAACACCAATCTATTCCTCCTAGCCAACACTAAAATTTATAAGATAGCTTATAAGATAGACTAGAATTAAGAAATAGTTTAAATTTATTATGAAATAATAACAAACTAACTGAAAAGGTGTGTGAAATTAAAAAGCTCTTTTAGATAGTTTCTCAAAATTAGTCGTTCAAGCTCAAATCAGTACCTAAAAGCTGAAAATAAACAAATAAATTGTTTGGTTGCTGACATTAGAACAGTAATAGCATGTTTTGTTAGGAGAGTAAGGTAATTAGCTAAAAATTTGATAGGTAGCTAAATTTTGAAAGGTGTCTAATTTTATAAAAATACTACCTCCGTTTTTAAATGAAAGTAACGCTTGATTTTCCGCAACTCACATTCATTTGAGAACGGAGGGAGTATATTAGTTTTGCTTTTACGGGTTGAAGCCCACGGGCATGGACCAAGACTTTACCCAGATTTCACTTCGATAGCAAAAATGAAAACAAGGCCCAGCCCAAAACATAAAAACGACTTATCACAAAAATGAGGGCCCAGCAAGCAAAGTATTAAAGGCCCGTTTGGGTGGTTCAATGGGCAACTAACCTGATAATAAAACTAAATCAATTGTATAATAAATTTCATCATCAAATCCTGACACTAGTGACATGACCCTAAAGTCCTAATCATAGATGAGATTTAATGATATAAGAGCTTAGTTTTAGAAAACTTTCAATGGCCAATGATCAATAATCAATGACTAGTGACTAAAGATTTTTTTCAAATTTTTTCATACAATGATCAAAACTTTCATTGGGCCTGAACCAAACCTAGGAGTAGGAGAGATAGATCTAGACCGCATACAAGCCAAGTGAAGTTTCATACAGTATATATGAAAATCAGTTAGTGTTAGGCGAGTAAGTAATAATCTACTAGACTTACATGCTAACTTCTTAATTCATCTCGTCTTCTAATATAGGACACAACTCAAACGTATACTATTCTTACTGAAAATCAGTACTGTAAATCCGTTTTTATTTAATTTTGATTTAGCATTTTTCACATAAAGATTCACCTAGTTTCAGTTTTCAATTTTATCCCTACCCTAAATGCACTATGCACTTATTTACCTCTTAACAATGGTATTTTTTTTTTTTTTTTTTTTTTTTTTTTTTTATCAAAGGTGATGATTTGAATAAAGGTAATTTCGTCACTCGTTTTTTTCTTAATTATTATCCACAAGTCCAAACGACACTTATATTAAAATAGAGGCCGAAGTATAATACATTCATATAATAATGGGATAGGGTGAAACAGAACATAAAATCTAGTACCGTACTCAGTATGGTAGTTTTAACAACCACATCACCACGCAAATAATACCTCATTGTGCATTAGCATGACTTTAATTAACTTGAAAACTTTTAATTTCACCATCATTCTTCTCGTTGATGTCAACAGTTGGAGAAATCTTGCAATCAAATTGAGTTACGGTTAACATCAAATTGCTTAATTTGGTAGGTTGGATCACTATCAAATTTAACTCTCAAGATATATGAATCAATATAATTAGGTTTGCAACATGTCAAGGCATTAGAAATTTTGTTGGGACCAGCAAAATAGCTCAATGTAATCATATTTCGGTTGTTCTTCTATCACACGAAGAGCTAAGTTGATGGATTTTTGTACGGGATAGATAGATAGTAGGGTCGGATTTTGCAAGGTGCTCGATAGTTTTCTTACTTGCTACTATTTGTTCCGGTTCGTGATAGCAACTAGTTTTGGATTTGTGTTGTAATTATTTTTGATCTCTATATGTATTATAAGTCAATGAACACATGGTATGTTGATCTTTAATCATGTAGCCTTTTTGTTGTGTACAAGAATCAAGTTAAATATGTAAAAGGGTTTCATAGAAGTTGGGAAAGTCGAAATAGAGCTGTTCATGGACAAGACGGCCTATTAGGTGCGGCCTGCTCAATCCTAAAAGAGGGTGGACATGCACATATGGGGTATTTAGGTGAATTTATAAACGTCTGACCCACTAGCCCGGCCCAAACCTGCTTGCCGACTCGATTCAACGGGTGAAAAATTCATGCTAGACCTAACCTACTAGCCGTCCAGACCTGCTTTTGAATAGCTCTAAGTCGAAATAAGGCTCTCGGGGAAGAGTGAGCGAGTGAACAAATTGAACAGAAAAAGATTGGTCCTTACAGCGTAGTTTCAAATTGAAAGAGTGATCCGATGATTTATCGATAGTCATTTGTTAAAGTGAGGGCTTAAAGTTCCATATCCAAATAATTGAGGGAGAAACTCTTAGATATAAGTTAAGTGGGCTATTCTTCCAATTGTCAATTGATTTTAGGATGGAACCTCATCACTTGACTTGTGCTTGGTGTTGAACGCCCCCTCCATGGTCTTTCTCCTAGCTAATTTATTGAAGTTTATTATTCCTCACCACTCAACCTTCATATGAGAGAGATTACCCAAGTTATATTCATTAAAACTCAATGCACCACTAATTAAAGGTCGTTCAAGTTAGTACTTAAGGTTTAAATGACTTTTGGGTTGACTTTTGGCAATTTGGGTTTGTTTAATCAATCCACTAGCCAACGAAAATGTTTGGTAAGTGGCTGATGAGTTGGCTTTGGGTGTCTCACAAGTCAACTTTTGAAAAGCCACTATGAGTAGCTTTTTTGGTTGGCTTGTGGCTGGTGAAATTCATTTCAATATATTTATAAGGTACTAGCTAATAATGACCAGCTAATTTTACCAAACACCTTTGACAAACAACAATTATTACCAGTTGGTCAAAACAGCTAATGCAAATAGCCAACATCTATCAGCTATCAGCTAACAGTTAACAACAAATGCCACCAACCATTTGTCAAACAGGACCATAGTTAAGTTATCCAAGATTTCCAAGTGATGGATCCAATTTTATTTTTTTATTATCATAGTTAAGTTACTTACTACCTTTTATATGATATGATATACTCCCTCCGTACTTTTGAAATGTTTACAAATCATTTGGGCACGAAAATTAAGAAAGCAAAAGAAAGGAGTTTTGTTTCCAATATTGCCCCTAAGGGTTTA
>BSSO01007394.1:0-11011 GCA_030267885.1 Mesembryanthemum crystallinum | reverse complement strand
ATGAACTCATAAAAAAAAGAAAGAAAAAGAAAAATGTGATAATGATATTACAATAATCAACTTATCACAATTGTAATCCGTGCATCGCACGGGGTACAAACTAGTTATAATGCAAAATAGGAAATGCAATTATATAAATTAGTTACTTGGAAATGTAATGAAAATGTACACTGCGATAATAAATTCCTAAACTCCTCTCCTTTATCCTAATAATTTTAATCTCCATAAGTATATCTTGTCAAAGCCAACAAGTGGTATCAGAGCCTTTTAGGATCTTAAGGGCAAAAAAAAAATAAATAAATAAATAAATAAAAAAGAAGAGAGAGCATAATCAAATAGAAAAAGAAAAAAAAAACAAATATGGCTTCAACCTCAAATTCATTTTCTACATCTCCAATAATGTTCACAGGAGAGAATTACGTTTTTTGGGGTTATCAAAATGAAACTGTTTTTGAAAGCAAATGATTTCTGGGAAATTGTAGAAAAAGGTTTTGAGCCAAAAAAGGAGGAGGTGCAATACACCGAAGCACAATTGAAGAAATTTAAGGAGGATGAAATTAAGGATGCGAAAGCGTTGGCTCACATCCATAATGCTCTTATTGATTCAATTTCACCAATAATCATTAGAGTCTCAACGGAAAAAGAAGGTTGGGTAGTCCTTCAAGAAGAGTTCCAAGGAACCACGCAAGTGAGACTCATCAGAATAAATATTTTGAGAAAAGACTTTGAGAATCCCAAAATGAAGGTCGATGAGAGTATGAAAGATTACTCTTCTAGAGTCATGGAAGTAGTAAATCAAATGAGAATATATGGTGATACCATTCAGGATGAAAGAATAATAAAAAGTGCTTGCCACCACCGACAAATTTAATAAAATTGGCAAAATTATATTGAGTCATCAAAAGATACTAGCAAATGCAGTACTACTGAGTTGTTTGGCTCCTTGCTGGCATTTGAGGCAAAGCTAAGCAGGAGCACGGAAAATACCAAAGAAAGTGCCTTTCAAACACGGCATCAAACAAAGCAGTACAAGCAAAAAAGCGGCGGCAAAGGAAAATATGGTGAGAAAGAAAGAACAATGGAGCACATGATGGCTCCACTAGAAATGTTTTCGCCAAGAAATTTCCTACTTGTGGTAGATGTGAAAAGACCCATCACCCAGAAAAGGATTGTTGGCATGAAGGCAAGAAGCCTCAATGCAGATATTGCAAAAGGTTTGGACATTTTGAGAAAGATTGTAGAGTAAAGCTTGGCCAGCAGAATCATTAGGGCCAACAAGCAAATTACATCGAAAGCAGCAATGGTGAAGATCATTTGTTTTATGCTTGTCAAGTAGCAAGCTCCAAACAACGGCAATAAGAGATGGCTTATTCATAGTGGATGCACTAGTCACATGGCTCGTGATCGGGAAATCTTCACTAATCTTGATACTTATGTGAGGATTCCTATCAAATGGGAAATGGAGTAATGGTAGAATCAGAAGGCAGGGGAACTGTACATGTGCAAACCAAAAAAGGTACAAAATTCATAAAAGATGTCCTTTGAGTCCCTAAGCTAAATGAAACTTGTTAAGTGTCCCTCAAATCAATCATGGATACTAAGCCAATTTTGAAAATGATTATTGCACTATATTTGATTCCAAAAAGAGGGAGATTGCACATGTAAAAATGCAGAACAAAAGTTTTCCTATAGAGTGGAGTAACACTGATGAAGCTGCAAACAAAACTCACGGTGATGAAACATGGCTTTAGCACAAAAGATATGGGCACTACAATTTAGGTGCACTAAATCAAGCTTATCTGAAGAACATGGTACGAGACCTTCCTCTGATCAATGTTATACAAGACTTATGCGAGGCATGTCAGCTTGGAAAGCAACATAGGAAACCTTTTCCTACCGAAGGTGCATGGAGAGCAAAAGAAAAACTTGGGCTAGTACACACTAACATATGCGGCCCTCATAGAACCTTGTCTCTAAACGAGAATGGGTATTTCATCTTGTTCATAGATGATCTTACTCAAATGACATGGGTATATTTCATGAAAAATAGATCAAATGTTTCCCATGTATTTAAGAAGTAATACAAAGCTCTTGTGGAAACTCAAAGTGGTTGCAAAATGAAGAAAATCAGGTTTGACAGAGGGAAGGAGTATATCTCTTAATTTAATAACTTCGGTGATCACGAAGGCGTGGATCATCAACTCACAGTTGGTTATACGCCTCAGCAGAATGGAGTTTTCGAAAAGAAAAACAGTGATAGAAATGGCTAGATGCATGCTGGCAGAAAAGAATTTGCCAAAGAAATTATGGGGAGAAGTTGTGTATATATCTATATACCTACTAAACAGACTTCCTACAAAAGCAATAAGGGAAGACCCTAATTGAAGCTTAAAGTGGAGTTAAACCAACTGGGAAGCATCTTAGAGCGTTTGGCTCACTTTGCTATGTATATGTCCCATCTCAACAGAGGGGTACATTGGATGACATATTTGAAAAAGAAATCTTTCTTGGCTATAGCTCCCAATCAAAAGGCTATAGAATTTTCAACATCAACACAGAAAAGATCATCATCGGTCAAGGTGTCGAGTTTGATGAGAATGCAATGTGGAATTAGGATAACCAGAAAATTGAGAAATTGACCATTTCAATTCCTAGCAATGAATTGCCCGAGAAAATATCACAAGATCAGCATCCAGCAGATGATCATACTGATAATGGTGATGATAATGAGTTTTCCTCGACTACATCGATTAATTCTCCAACTAAAGTTCATACACCATCTTCAGAAGAGATTCTTATTGGTCTAACAGGTAAAAAAAATGTTGTCCAATATCTATTGAGATTGTCCAGTCATCCATCTAGATCCTGAAGTATGTGAATATCACTTTGCTATTCATGAACCAAATGGCTTTACTGAAGCTTCATAGGATGAAGAATGGCAAGAAGCCATGATAAATGAAATAAATATGATTGAGAAAAATCAAACTTGGGATTTGGATGATAGACCTGAAAATAGAAAAGTGGTCGGTGTCAAATGGGTCTTCAATACCAAGTTGAATCCTGATAGGTCAATCAATAAGTATAAGGCTAGATTGGTTTTTAGAGGGTATTCTCAACAAGTTGGAATTGATTATGGAGATACCTTTGCCCCAGTTGCAAGAATTGATACAGTTAGGACTTTGATAGCTTTATCAGCTCAGAATGGTGGGAAGACATATGAGCTTGATGTAAAATCAGCATTCCTCAACGGTGACCTTGAGGAGAAGATATATGTTGAGCAACCCATGGTTCGAAATCGCAGTATCGGTCGTGATTAGGGTAACACTTGCGACATCGCGGAAATGAACTGATACGGGTTTTACGTATCGGATCACGGTCATCGCGGGATGAATTTTGGTATCAACAATATTGGTTGTATCGGCCATTTATTTTGTATCGGCCAATTATCGATTATTTAACAACCGTAAAGGCCGTGTAACGGTTGTATCGGGCTATGTAACAATCGTTTCGGCCATGTAACGACCTTTTTGAATAACCCTTGATGTACCGGTATTTCGCGTAGCGACAAACTCAAAAATCGATACGTAATGGCCGATATGTCGTGTATCGACCGACATTTGATACAATCGAGCAACCAAAAGGTTTCACTGTGAAAGGAAGAGAGTATCAAGTCTATCAGCTTAAAAAGGCCTTGTATGGGCTTAAAGAAACTCCTAGAGGTTGGTATAGTAAAAATTGACTCTCATTTTATTGACCAAGGCTTTAGGAGGAGCAAGAATGTGCACACGCTCTATATCAAAAAGCATGGAAGAAAAGATGTATAAGATGTTTCTTTATATGTTGATGATTTGCTCGTGATTAGAATATAATCCTGACATAATCCTTGTCTTCTAGGATGAGATGAAAAAAGAGATTTGAGATGACAGGTCTCGGGATAATGAATTACTTTCTTGGCATGGAGATTCGCCAATCTCACGATGGTATCTTTATCTCTGAAGCCAAGTATGCAAAAGACATTTTAAAGAAGTTCAAAATGCAGCACGTTAAGGCAGTAGCTTTGAATGAAAAATTGTCCAAGTTCGATGGACATCAGAAGGTCGATCCCAAACATTACAAAAGCATAGTTGGTAGTTTTTTATATACTACAGCAACTAGACCAGATTTGATGTATGATGCAAGTTTACTTTCACCTAGCGAAGTTCACATGGGGATAGCCAAGAGAGTCGTGAGATACTTGAGAGAAACTTCAGATGGTGTATTTTTCAATCGTGTCTAGATGCAAAATTGATCGCATATTCTGATAGTGATTAGGGAGGTTCAGTGGATGACATGAACATGAACAGTATCTCGGTTATACTTTCACACTTGGTTCTGGAGTATTCTCATGGATTTCAAAAAAGTAAGATGTTGTTGCTCAGTCGATTGTTGAAGCATAATATGCTTGATCAAGTGATTTGGCAAGATCAAGTTACTGATGTTTCAGTTGATAACAAGTTAGCTATTGCCATTGTGAAAAATCCAGTCTTTCATAAAAAGATAAAACAGATGAAGATCAAGTTCCATGCAGTTAGAGATGCTGAACAAGAAAAAGAAGTAAAGCTTATTTATTGTCCATCAGAATATCAGCTTGCGGTTATTTTCACCAAAGTCCTACCAAGGGGCAGATTCCAGTTGCTCAAATCCAAACTTGGAGTAATGACAACAAGTCTGAATAAGGAGTGTTGAGAAATGACACTTACCATCATTTCTTTAGGTTTTTACTATATTATTGACATTGGTAATAAATCATTCATATCTTAAATTCATATCCTAAGAATTAGGATGTTTTATTAATTCTCCTAAATATCAGTATGCAAAATAGGAAATGCAATTTTATAAATTAGTTACTTGTAAATGCAATGAAAATGTACATTGCGATAATAAATTCCTAAACTCCTCTCCTCTATCCTAATAATTTTAATCTCCATAAGTATATCTTGTCAAAGCCAACAGTTTAGCATACCTTTAAGGTATCATAAGCTTCTTTTCATAACATTCAAATGAGTGGTTGAGGGTTCCTCCATGAACCTGCTCACAAGACCCACTGCAAATAGAATATTTGGTCTCCTTGTGCAAGTCAAATATCTTAAACATCCTACCAAACTCTGAATAGAGTTGGATTCTTTTGGTAGGCTTCTTGTGAGACGAAGAACCACTATCTCTTTGTACAATCTCAGTGCCTTGATAATAAGACATGAGTTCCATATCTGTCATCTCATCTCATGATCTCAAATTCATCTTGCTGTTCTTAAATCTTTCAAACATGCTTGGGTTGCTGCGAGTGAAGATAAAATCATCTACATAAATAATGACAAATAGGATATCTTTGCCTTCCTTCTTCACATAAAGTGCATACTCATGCATGGATGCACCTAGAATATCCACTTTCTAAAAAAATATTGTCAAGACAACTATTCCATGCCATTGGTGCATGCTTCAATCCAAATAAAGCCTTTTTCAGTCTCAGCACATTGTTCTTTGTTCTTATACTTATACTGAAACTCTCAAACCTGTTCTAATATATTTTCCTCTCTTATTGCTGTCATACTTTGTTAATTACAATCATATTTATAACCATCCCATTAAAATCCACACATGATTTTCAATGTAATCTATCAACGTTGCCAATTTGCTAAATAAGTAACTAATTGATTTCTTTCACTAATTGAAATTCATCACTATTATTGGTTTCCTATTTTCTAGGACTGTTATGTGAGAAGAGAGGAAAGAGGGGTATGGAGAGAGAGAGAGAGAGAGAGAGAGAGAGAGAGAGAGATTATCAATGACATTAATTTTAACATCATTGTTGGAGCGGGGAAGATAATTTTAGTGTGGAAAAATGGAAAAAGTGTAAAGGATGAAAGGTTCTTTGATCTGAACCTACTTGTATTGAATCAGGCTGATTTTGTAATACATCAGAACCTCTAACATCACCCTATTTATAGGCTTAAACAGAATATTCTAGAGCTATAATTAAGGACTTGTAACTGAAATTCAGCATTTATGCCGAGGTAAATTAATAGACTCAAAACTCTTAAATTTCTAAACTGACTTAGAACTTTCTAGGGGCTGCTATTGCATTCCGGAATCAATGCAGCCAGCAATTAATTTCTTTTTCTAGTCTAGCAAAAGTCTCACTTTCTAACACTCCTCCTTGAGACTTCTTGCCATCACGCCAAGCTTAAACCGTAGGAACTCAAATCTGCCTTTTGATAAAGGCTTGGTGAAAATGTCTGCAAGCAAGCTGGAATTCAGTTGGACAATAGACTAGCTTCACTTCTTTTTCTTGTTTCGCATCTCGAACAGCATGAAACTTCACCTTCATGTGCTTGGTCTTGCTGTGACACACGGGATTCTTTGCAATAGCAATCGCAGACTTGTTGTCCACTAAGACCTCAGTGGCTTGGCTTTGCTTGCAGCCCATGTCTGCAAGTATCTTCCTTAACCATATTGCTTGGTTGACGGTTGCTAAAGCTGCAACGTATTCAGCTTCCGCAGTGGACTGAGCAACCACCTCTTGTTTCTTTGAGATCCATGAAAATACACCTAAACCAAGTGAAAATACATAGCCACTAGTGCTCTTCATATCATCCATCGAACCTCCCCAATCAATGTCGGAGTAGGCTATCATCTTAGGGTTTAAACAATGACTGAAATAGTATGCCAAAATCTGAAGTGCCTTTTAAGTACCTTAGTACTCTTTTAGCAGCACCTATATGAATTTCACTTGCTCACTCATAAATCTGGACAGCAAGCTAGCTGCGAACATCAAATCAGGCTTAGTCGCTGTGAGGTGAAGGAGACTTCCAACCAAGCTTCTGAACAACCTTACATCAACCTTCTTTTGTCTATCAAACTTGGACAGCTTCTCATTCACCACCAATGGTGTTGCAACTGGCTTGCAGTGCTCTATTCCGAACCTTTTAAGGATGTTTTGAGAGAGAAAAATACCAACTTCTGATTGATATACTTCCATGCCTGGGAAGTAGTTCATTAGGCCCAAATCAGTCATCTCAAATCTCTTTTTCATCTCCTCCTTAAATGCAAGGATCATATCCGGATTACTCCCGTGACAAGAAGATCATCAACATAGAGTGAGACCATGAGTGTATCATTGTTGCTACACTTTTTAGTGTAAAGTGTCTGCTCATTCTTGCTTCTCTTAAAACCTTGCTCAATAAAGTAAGAATCGATCTTGCTGTACCATGCTCTCGGGGCTTGCTTTAGGCCGTATAAAGCCTTCTTCAATTCGTACACCTTTTCTTCTTGACCCTTAACAAAAAATCCTGGAGGTTGCTCAATGTAAATTTCCTCCTCGAGCTCTCCATTGAGGAAGGCAGATTTCACATCAAGTTGATATATCTTCCACTTCTCTTGTGCGGCTAAGGCAATGAGTCCTCACCGTGTCATGTCTAGCCACCGGAGCGAAAATATCTCCATATTCGATTCCGGCTTGCTGTGAGTAGCCTTTGACGACTAATCTGGCCTTGTACTTGTTGATAGAGCCATCCGGGTTGAATTTGATTTTGAAGACCCATTTCACGCCTATCACCTTTCGGTCTCTAGGCCTGTCAACTAGCTCCCACATGCCATTCTTCTCAATCATATTTATTTCAATCTCCATAGCTTGCTTCCATTCTTCATGTTTTGAAGCTTCTTCATAATTTCCGGGTTCATGAATGGTAAAATGGCAGCTTTCACATATTTCAGGATCTAAATGAATGATAGAACATTCTTCGTAAATTTCTGAAAGTGGTCTTTTACCACGAGGGCCCGTAGCATTCGGACTCGAAGATGATGATCCATCTTGCATAGCTGAGGACACGAGTGTACTCGGAGTTGAATCCGAATTGTCACCATCATGATCATGTTCTAGCGGTTGTGTGAGCTGTTCTTGTCCATGATCAGGAGGTTGTGTGACATGAATCATTCTTCTTTCAACCTTCTTTTCTTCCCAATTCCATGAGGCATTTTCATCAAACTCCACATCTCTATTGATCATGATCTTCTCGGTGCTCAAGTTGTAAATTCTGTACCCCTTGGACCGTGAATCATAGCCAAGAAATATGCCTTTTTCAGCTTTAGCATCCAGCTTACTTCTTTTTTGAGCCAGCATGTGAGCATAGCAGATTGAACCGAACACTCTCAAATGCTTAACTGTCGGTTTCTTACCACTCCAGGCTTCAATCGGAGTTTTTCCTTGTACCGCCTTCGTGATCAGTCTGTTCAGCAAGTACACAGCCTCTGCCCAGAATTTTCTCGGCATTTTCTTTTCTGCCAGCATGCATTTCGCCATCTCCACAACTGTTCGGTTTTTCCTTTCAGAAACTCCATTTTGTTGTGGCGTGTACCAAACTGTAAGCTGATGTTCAATGACTTCGTCTTCACAGAATTGATCAAATTGTGACGAGGTGTATTCCTTCCCTCTGCCAGATGTGATTTTTTTAGTTTGCATCCACTTTGAGTTTCTGCACGAGCTTTAAACTTCTTGAAAACAACGAAAACTTCGGACCTTTCCTTCATAAAATACACCCAGGTCATCCTGCTGAAATCATCAATAAATAGGATAAAATACCTGTTCCCGGTGAGTGATAGAGTCTTTTGCGGTCCGCAAACGACAGTATGAACCAGCTCTAACTTCTGTTTTGCTCTCCAAACTTTCTCCTTTGGAAAAGGCAGCCTATGTTGCTTGCCAAGTTGACAAGGCTCACATAGGTCTTTGGTGAGACAAATGGAAGGAAAGTCTCTCACCATGTCCCTGTTGTGAAGTTCATTAAGGGCACGTAGGTTGAAGTGCCCATACCTCCTATGCCATAGCTAAGTGTCATCGATAAGAGCTTTATTTGCCACGTCCGCTGGATAATCCCACTTCAAAGGAAAACTTTTATTTTGCATTATAACTTTTGCAACCTCTTTCTTGTCCGGATCAAAAATGGTGCAATAATCATTTTCGAAAATAAGTGAATAGCCATTTTTGACCATTTGGGCGACACTAAGCAAATTCTCATCAAGATTGGGGACTAAGAGAACATCATTGATATATTTCATACCTTTCTTTGTATGGACAGCAATTGTGCCTTTTCCCGCGGACTGTACAACTACACCATTCCCCATTCAAACCGGAATCTTGACAGAAGTGTCTAGGTTGCAAAAAATGCTTGAATTATTTGTCATGTGGGACGTACACCCACCGTCAATCAACCACCTCTCTTTGCTAGTGGTGGTTGATGCTTGATGTGCATAAAATAGAAATTTTTTCTTGATTGCTATCAGAAAAACGAGCTTTTGTGCTGACCTGTTGCTGCTGGTTTTGCTTGTATTCCTTCTCGGTGTGGCCGATTCTCTGGCAATAGTGACATTTAGGCTTCCCTTTATGATAACAATCTTTCTCGAGATGATTAGTCTTGCTTCAAATGCCACATGGAGGGAATTTTCCCCTTGTTTGTGGCTGCTGCTCCTTATCTTTCCTCTGCAATTTTCCACCACCTTTGTTCTTCCAGCAGCTGGAATTTGATGGCTTTGGCTGGTGCTTTAACTGGAAAGCATCTTCAGAAGCTATTGTCGTTTTTCTGAATTTTTGTTCATGGGCCAACAAAGTACCCGTCAACTCAGTTACACTGAGTTTTGATAAGTCTTTTGAGTCTTCAATAATAGTGACTACAGTATCGAACCGGTCGGTCAAGGTTCCCAATATCTTCTGCATAATTCTAGCGTCGGAAATGTCTTCCCCATAGATTTTCATTTGGTTTACAACTTCCATAAATCTGGAAGTGTTGAGCCGAATGGCTCTTATCTTCTCATCTCCATGAAACTCCTCCTGGAGGAGACTCCATGGTTCTTTTGCTGTAGCAGCTCCCATGATTTTGGGAAATATGGTGTCCGTGACAGCATTGAGTATAAAGGACAAAACTTTGGCATCCTTCAACTCCTCTTCATTCAACTTCTTTAGTTGAGCCTCAGTGTATTGTGCCCCTTGTTTTCTCTGTTCTGTTCTATTTTCTACTATCTCCCATAGTGCATTGCTCTTAAGAAAAGCTTCATTTTTATGCACCAATGGTCATAGTTCTCTCCCCCAAACGAAGGAGGTGCTGGCATAGAGATGGTTGATGAATTTGATGTTGAAGCCGCTATGCTTCAACTGGACTGTTTTATTTTTGTATTACTGGCCCGTAAGATCTAAGAGCTCTGATACCACTTGTTGGAGCGGGGAAGATAATTTTAGTGTGGAAAAATGGAAAAAGTGTAAAGGATGAAAGGTTCTTTGATCTGAACCAATTTGTATTGAATCAGGCTGATTTTGTGATATATCAGACCCTCTAACAGCAGCCTATTTATAGGCTTAAACAGAATATTCTAGAGCTATAATTAACGACTTGTAACTGAAATTCAGCATTTATACCTAGGTAAATTAATAGACTCAAAACTCTTAAATTTCTAAACTGACTTAGAACTTTCTAGGGACTGCCATTGCATTGCGGAATCAATGCAGCCAGCAATTAATTTCTTTTTCTAGTCTAGCAAAAGTCTCACTTTGTAACAATCATGATGGCCCTAGTTGTGTTTGTTGATGCATTCTACTAGTGAAGCACAACCAGTTGTACTTCCCAACAAGGTTCATGTGTTTTCTTGGACATTTATCATAAGTGTCTTCTCAAGAAAGAGGAACATGCCTCCTACCAAAAGGCATGCCGGTATCTATGAACACAGAATATCATATCAGGCCGCCTTATATATCAGGCGAATAGTACTGGGCAAACAAAAAGTAGTACTGGTGATCCAAAACTGGTACTGACGACCTAAAAACTAGTATCAATGATTTCTCATTGTAGGAACAAGAATTTGCTAATTCATGTGTTCACTCAATATGTAACAAAATAGGAGGAGAGATAAGATTATAATGCGTGCAGAATAACTTCTGTTAGTTCTTTGATATTCTGTGTTAATTAATTGCACTAACATTACAAGCCTTTTA
>BSSO01007393.1:0-11012 GCA_030267885.1 Mesembryanthemum crystallinum | reverse complement strand
CCTTAACAAAACTCTCAAAATCAAGTCCCCTATTTACCTTAACATAACTATATTTTCCTCATATTCTCCCTTATTTACCCCCCACTATCCCTTACATACAATAAAAAATTATACTTTCTCTCTCCAATCACTCTCTTTCTTCACATTATTTTAATGTTTCTCACACCCACTACCCATTAGTTTAATGTTTATCAACCAAGGGCAAAATAGCCCAAGTACACCATCCTTAATTCTTGTGTGAATAGTGCAATGTTAAGGAAAGTGAGGGACGGAGGGAGTATGTCCAATAACACCCTTCCCCTCATCTTTCCAATCACCATTCACTCTCTAGTCTAGTCTCTACCAACCTCAATAACTCAATTTCACCTTTGTTTCTTTCCTTTTCTCCTATCAAGGTTTTCAAAATTAAGAAAATTCCTACTAATAGTATTGCATTTATATCACAAATTTTTTTTTTGGCGTTGGCAAAGGGAATTTTGTTTTTTTCATTGAATATGACCAAAGGGTACCTTCTAATGCGCAGCTTCGAATACTCGATTAATAAATTCGTATAGATACTCCCCACAAGACTTGAAATCTTACATGGTGTATAAGTTATAACTGGCATCATTTTTGGGTACTATTATATAAATATCACAATTTTTACAAGTTGATTGTGAAGAAACACAAAATAATATTTAGTTATCGATCCAACAATCCTTTTCACTTCATATTACACATCAATGCGTGTATATGCACACAAGTGAATCGTGCAAGGTACAACCCCAATGTAAATTTTGTCAATAAGAGATTGTTGTTGCTGTTAAACTTTCAATGCATAGTTTCTATAAGGATAAAAAGATATCAAATCTGTTATGTAATTTTCTCCTATATGATTGCCATGTAGCAAATTTTAGCTATTAATAATCACTTTAAATTAGTATAGCATATGGCAAATATTTAAAGGGTAGTAAGTGAAGACGAAGATGAGATAAATGGAGATTATCCTCAATCGTATAACTAGTTATTTAAAATGTCAAATATAGAGAACTACATACAAAATAAAAAGAAAAAAGAAAAAAATGGTTTGAATCACAGGTTCACCATGATCCTTTAAACCAAAATTAATCATGTTCATACCACATTGGCCCACGAAAGGGTAAAGTGTTCCTAGTAAGTGGTTTGCTTATTAGAAGAATTGAACCACCAACCTTGCGTAAGGGATGAAATGTCGAACTACTCACGCTAACCATTTGGTGGTATTAATAATAATAAATTGATTAGCACCAAAAAAAAAAAAAAGAAAAGAAATACAGTAATAAATTGATGAAAAGCATATTCTATAAGCTTTATCACTACCATGAACACAATATAAGATATTTCTTTTCCTTGGCCCCTTTTGCGCAAGAAATATGGAATTTGTCAAACTAGTCAACATCCAATTGCCCTTTGATGGAGTCTCTGGTTCTTTGACCATGAAATGTCAATAAAAGACACCCACAAATTAGTATTGAGAGTTGTAAATTGTAACACTTAGTTTCCTGTTGTTTGTTTGCAAAATTTTGAATATACCCTTAAATGAAAATTAGCATTTCCTTGATTTAGAAATAAAGGTGTTGTCAATAAGGTTGGACTAATCTAGTAGTAAAAAAGAAAAAAGAAAAAAGAAAAATTATCATATATTAAAAAAATAATACATAAAAAAATTAAATTTTATTATTGTTAGTTGAAGATTCATCATTATAAATGTGTAGATTCATTATAATATGTCCATTTCTAATTTTGTTTACATGATTGTTTTTTATGAAAAATACAAACAAAGAAAAACAAAACAAAAAATTAAAAATGAGCCGTACAACTCATCAAAGGCAACCCCTTTAAAATGATGTGCAACTCAACAAGTGGCTGGTATGACCATATGAGTGGTTCAGCCCTCTCACCCCTTCAGAAAGGTCGAGAATTCGATTCTTGTGATTAGAGAAACTGCTTGCTAAGAGCACTTTACCTTTTCGTGTGTCAATCTGGTGTGAACAAAATTAGTCTTGATCCAAAGAATCAGAGTGAACTAGTGGTTTAAACAAAAAATAAAATAAAATGTATAACTTCTTTTGGGAGGATGGCCAATGTCCTCTTAGGCGCGTCACATAAGTCTCGAAAGCACATATTAGCTGCTTTACCATAGAATAGTTGTTGGACATCTAGTTGAAGTTGTGTATTTTTAGTAACATGTTTATTTTCAACTTACTGATTCTATATTCAACTCAGTTCGCTCATCTCAGTTCAATTTTACAACTTAATTTTTCCCTCGTTCACTTCAGTTAAGTTCACCACTTTTAATACAATCAAATTAAGTTCAGTTCATTCCAATACGGATGTTCAATACAATTAACTTAAGTTTAGTTTAGTTCAGCATAATCATGTTAGATCGAGTTCACTTCAGCATCTTCAGTATAGTTAAGTTCTTTTCAGATTATTTCAGTTGTTCCATTATCAGTTATCACTATAAGGTTCCAGACTTCCGGGGATGCAAGGTAGAAAAATATACCGTAAGAGTATAATACTCCCTCCGTCCCACAATAACTTAGATATATTGACTTGCGCGGTCTCCAATACAACACTTTGACAATTAATAATTACAATTATAGGGGTATAATTGTCATCAGAAGAAAAATACAAGGATTATCCAACAGTAAAATAAACCTACTCTCCCACCCAGATTACTGATTACATGGTAATTTGAAATTTTGATTTTGAGAAACGGGCATCATTATACCCACCACAGAATCTCCACATTTGAAACGGTAAAGTTCCATTTTATGGTTTCTTTCAATACAATACAATTACATACACCACCAAAATACTCTCTCTCTCTCTCTCTCTCTCTCTCTCTCTCTCTCTCTATTTTGGCATTTCCAATTTTCCTCTGTTTCCTACTGCTTCCACCAGACGAACGAGAGGAGGAGAGAGAAACTGAAGAAGAACAAGGCTGAGAAAGCATAGCAGCAACACAAGACACAGAGCTCAACCAAAAGCTGCTCACTCTCACATGCTTTGAATTTTTACAAACTTCTCTATCAATCTCTCTCCATTTCCTTCCATTTTTGATCTTTTCAAGCTTATTACAAGGATTGTCTTTGCTTTCCCACGATCTACTTCTTGCTTTTGATTATTTCCATTCTGGGTTCAAGTTGTTTGGAATTTTGTGGTGATTTGTTGAAGCAGAAGTTCAATTGATTGTCTTCAACTTTGCGGATTAAACCCAAACAAACCCAGGTAATTTGTTGCTGTTTGATTTTTTTTTGTCACTCTTCAGATTGCCCAATTGTGAGGGATAGTCATATCTTCGATCTCTAGAGATTTTGTCCAATCTGAAGACCTAATTTGTGGAAGAATTAGTTCAATTTTTGGTGGGTATTTTTGATCCAAGCCATACTGGCAAACTTTGGTGTAATATCTAATCATTTGTCATTCAAGTGGTTTCCTCTTTTGGAGCTGAAGAATTGTTTTTGAGTTGTTGGGTACGATTTTATCGTCCCCATTGCTTTTGGGTACATCTGATATCTTTGAGACTAATCTTGGTGGGGTTTGTAAGTTGGTTGTATACAAGAAATTCAGAAGAGGGACAGTTCTCAGTTGTGTATCATACAATTGGGGACTTTTTTCTACTATAATTCATTGAGTGTGGGGTTTGGTTAATTTGGTGAGTTCTCTAGGATTGAAGGTGGTTCTAATAGGCCCCTCTTCAAGGTGCTGACCAGATAGATAAGTGATCAAGTGGGTCCTTTAGCTAAAGTTTGATAGACCCTTTTTTGCTGAGAAAAGGCAACCTCTTTTCTGAGGGTATTATTGATCTCTTTTATCATCAAATGGCACCTGCCGGGACAAACTCGTCGTCAGGATCGCGGAAGTCATCGGGCAAGAGAGTGCCCAAAGGCCGTGTAGTGCCCCCTTTGAACTCTATTAAATCATTGCCCGTCGATTTGAGGTTGATGGAGCCGGATGTATCAGTGTCATCTGAGGGGACTGAGTATTCAAATGGGGTTATTTCTGAGAATGGTAACGTTGAGGGATCTGAATATGTTGCTAGGAGAGGGGATCAGGGTAATGATGATTCACCCTACGGTGGGAGAGCTGTGCCCGTGTTGGATGAAGACTCTGATATTACATCTTCACCTTTGCCTTCTGCCCCCTCAATTGCTGAATCGAAATGGAATGATGCTTCTTATACAAAGAAGAAGGTACTATATCAACTCATTTCTGGCCTAACTTCTATCATATGAAGCAATTTATCCTTTTCATTGGCTGTCTATGATTTGTCTTGTAATCCTGGATCAACTTATTATGCTTGATCATTTGAAGCTAATTTGCAGTCAGTGTTAGCTTTGTTTTTTCTTGTTACCTCTCTTCCTTTTCAGTAATCTTCTGTGTTTCCCTTCTTCTATTTATGCGCTCGATTTATTTACCTGTAGCGTTATTTGGCTTGTTCCTTTGTAGTAGCACTGTCATTTATTCTCTGAATGTTTTGCATTGTGTTATCTTGTTACACTACTTTGCTAGCTTGCTGCTATTGTAACAACACTTTCTAAGATTCCTAATTTGAAAGCCACTCTTTCATTGATTTTGTTAATCTTGATTGCCATTTTATAAGCTGATAATCTGTACTGTGGGTAAGAGCTCTCTTCTCTTTTTCAATGTATGTAATAATAATGGAAATAGGTAGAAACAAGTGATTTTAGGTTGACATATTTTGTTGTTTAATTCTGCTGAGTCAAGAGACTCAGGACCAACAATTTGGTGTACCTTTTTTTATTTTTTTTCTCTGTCACTTGATCTGCTCAGAGGAATGTCTGACATAAGCGTAAAGCCCCATTACCACCTTGTCTATGTGTCTCTTTGTCTCTTAGCTGCCTTCAATTAAATTTCCATGTTGGAGATTCAAGCTACTTTGAGTGCCTTTCATTTGGCAATTCTGAGGCCTCCAGCAGGTCATACTTTGTGTGTGTTAGATGGGCGTACCAAGATTTTTTGTTTGAGTAGCTATCTTCTGAATTATGCTGGTAATAAAGTGTAATTAGAACTTATCATGTCGAAATGCAGCTCCCTATTCTCAAGCCAAATAATGGAGACATTTTAGGTAGACAGCTTATTTTATGTAGCATAAACAACATCATGCCTATGGTACTTAGTATTAATTGTTGGATGAAGTTGTGGATGAAGATAACTACTGGAATCCCCTCCCTCCCAAATCCCTTGCTTGATTGTTGTTCATTTCCTCCATCTTTGACTTGGTTGTCTACTTTTACTTCTTTGCCTTGACTTAGAACTTTGTTAATAAACTCTTGTCCAAAAATTGTCTCTCATAAAGTTTTAGGTTAACCCAAATTGCTGTTTACTTTCCTTTTGTGGTGTATATGATTTTCCTACATTACTGCGGTCTGCTGCATTTTTTTCACTGGAACCAGTGTATGCAAGCGAAGCTAACAAGTTGACCTTTTGAACATGCTGAGAGTTGTTCTTCTGTCATTACATGTTTCATCATACAAAGTTCTTATCTAAAAAACATGTTTTATAATACAAGTTCGAACACATATAAGGGGTTTTCCGACATCAGAAACTGCGGGGATTTTCACCAGAACAGAGTTCACATTTAAGCAACCAGCATTTAGAGGTACTTGAGGGTAGTTACAAACTATGATACTCGGACTCTTCATTACACCTCAAGTACCCGTGTCTGCTAGCGAAGTTAACAAGTTGACCTTTTGAACATGCTTAGAGTTGTTCTTCTGTCATTACATGTTTCATCATACAAGTTCTTATCTAAAAAACATGTTTTATAATACAAGTTCGAACACATATAAGGGGTTTTCCGACATCAGAAACTGTGGGGATTTTCACCAGAACAGAGTTCAGATTTAAGCAACCAGCATGTAGTGGTACTTAAGGGTAGTTACAAACTATGATACTCGGACTCTTCATTACACCTCAAGCACCCGTGTCAGACACTCGACACTTGGACATGGGTACGGACACTCGAGGGTAGTTAAAAACTATCATATTCTGTATTATTGGCAAAGTTGCCTCAGTTGGAACTGTAATGTTTCTCAATTCTTGTTTATCAGCTGGTTCCATCAATTTGTTCTTTTTGTAATGGGTGTATAGGTTGTTCTTTTTTGCAGTTTTTCTCTCATTTAGATCTAGTGGGCCATAGGTATTGAATTGTTTATACCTGATGCCTTGTAAAGTTGAAGTTTTAAGAAGTTTTTCACCAATTAGTCATTGTTATGGAGCTCAGAAATTGCCAAACATACATATGGAGGCATTTTTGTCTTCTTGAACTGGGTTGTGCCACCTTGTGCTGCTGCATGACATACAACAAGTACGAATTCTGTAAAATTCTATAATATTCTATATTAATAAGTAAAATATGCTCATTTCTAATAATATCATGGATTAAAGGCAGTGGAATCTGTATTATCATGGTGTTCTGCTCACTGTTGAGATTTACTCTTTCAGAACCTTCAAACTTGGTACCAGCTTCCTGATGGGAACTGGGAACTTGGAAAGATCCTATCAACCTCAGCAATGGAAACTGTCATTTCTCTGCCCGAGGGAAAGGTAAATGATGATCAATAATTGAATTTGGTACTAATGTTTTTGTTTGACTAATTTTCCTTTTGCCCATCAATATTAGGTGTTGAAGGTGCAAGCTGATTGTTTATTACCAGCAAACCCTGATATCCTTGATGGTGTGGACGATCTTATGCAACTAAGTTATCTAAGTGAACCATCAGTTCTCTACAATCTTCAATATAGATATAACCGAGATCTGATTTACGTAAGTACTTTTTTGTTGGGTATTATGCAAACCATTTGTATGTGGTGCTGTTTTACTCATGGCAACTTTTTGTGTAATAGACTAAAGCAGGGCCTGTGCTGGTTGCCATCAACCCTTGTAAGAAGGTTCCTCTATATGGAAATGAATATGTTGAAGCATATAAGCGTAAATCAATTGAGAGCCCGCATGTATATGCAATTGCAGACACAGCGCTCCGGGAAATGAAACGAGGTGAGTGGCTTATTCCTTTGCCTTCTTTTTCCCTCAAGATGGGGGAAAAGAAAAGTATTCAGTTGGTTCTCACGCTATGAGTTCATATCAAGTTTACGGTTTTCCTTTTACTTATCCGCTCCTTTTCTCTCTTACAGATGAAGTGAATCAGTCAATTATCATAAGGTGGGTGTTCCCCTCAACTGTTATTTCTAAAACATGCTGTAACATGTTCCATCAAGAGAAGATCACTGATTACGGTGAAACATGGTCTAACATTTTGTTTCTCCATGTCCAGCTCCATTAATTTGCTGGCCTTTCTCCATCATGTGACCTTTGCATCCTGTCTTCTTTTTGCTTTTATAATTTTGAGGGGTGGGGTTCAAGCGGTAGGTTGGTTTAACCTATCCACATTGTTTGAAGCTTGAATACATGTTTTAGCAGTGATTTAATGGTTTGTTTTTAAGCAAGATAATTGACACATGTCAACATATAGGGTACTTAATATAGATCCAATATGCCATTTCTTAGTTCTTTCCCTCTTCCAGTTTGGAAAATCCATTCAGTTACATGCTTGATAATTAATTTTGCATTTGCTGATATCATAATCGTGGCTTAGGGTGTTTGCGGCCTAGCTTCTAGGAGCTTGAACTTTTCCCTCTCACATTCCTCCTCCCCTCCCCTCCCCTCGTCTTGCACTTCCTCCACATCTAACTCTTCAGAAACTGAAATAGATAATCTGAAGATCCATTTGAGAACTTCANAGGTGGGGATACAAGGAAGAATTTGAAGCTTTTTGATGCTAGGCCAAAGACACCTTCAAACAATCACTTCTACAAGCCTACATATAGAGGAGAAATGATTTCATCCATCAGCATGTGTGCTTATATCATGAACTCGAGATAAGATGAGCATTTATTGCTATATAACCTTTTCAAATTTTGGTCAACTTGATTAATATGTCCAGAAAGTTATTCAAGTGGATATAACTAGGAGTATACTTTGATTCTGTCTGTTTGTTGACCTGCGCACGAAGAGTTTGCTGTGAACTATGGGCCATTTTTCATACAATTTTTTCTTATTACTCTGCCATTATTTATCTAAATGATGCAGCATGTACTATTTTTCTGTTGCCATTATATGATTTTGTGAAGAAGAATGGACATTGCTAGTTTTGTACTACATAGAACTTAAGTGCAGTGCTGTTAAACATCTCCACTTTTTTATCCAGTGGTGAGAGTGGAGCCGGAAAAACAGAAACAGCAAAGATAGCAATGCAATATTTGGCTGCACTGGGAGGTGGTAGTGGAATAGAGTACGAAATATTGAAAACTAACCCAATTTTGGAAGCTTTTGGCAATGCAAAGACATTAAGAAACGACAATTCTAGTCGCTTTGTAAGCCCATTCTCCTTTGTTTGAGTAAAGTGTACTATTGAGATTAGAAGCAGAACCATTCATGAGTTATTAACATTGGTTGACATGAAACAGGGCAAGCTGATTGAGATTCACTTCAGTGAAACTGGGAAAATATCTGGGGCCAAGATCCAAACTTGTAAGAACAACCTGTAGCACTGTGAATTTATGGTTGCCCCCTTTATTTGATTAATAATTTACAAAATTTGAGTTAACCTATTCCTGAATAGCTAATCACTTGTCTGTTCCTTCTTTGATGGTTGCATAATTTGTTACGACAATGCAGTCCTACTTGAAAAGGTTTGTTCATCTTGCATGCCTTCCCTTGATTCAGTTACATTTTATGTCCTACTTTCTAATTACACCTGATTGATGTCCAGTCTAGAGTGGTGCAATGTGCAGAAGGTGAACGCTCATACCATATATTCTATCAGCTTTGTGCTGGAGCTCCAACTGCTCTCAGAGGTACACGGTTCATCTTCTTTCTCAGTCTCAGTTTATTCCCATTTCTTTGATTTCATAGAGGTTTGTTGTTTCCTCTTAAAGCTTCTCCTTCTGTAAACATGTTCAAATTTGTAAGTTTGTATCGGAAGTTCCTTAAGAAAGGAGAGAACACAGGTCATTAGAAGAAGAAAGACTGACAATTATGATTGAAGGTTCTTGTTTGAGAATCTGATCCCATTTTTAGATGCTCATGGACAGTACGATGAAGCCAATTTGATGAGGCTTATACTCTTTCATATCCTGCGATTGTTAATAAAACCCGAGTTTGCGAGAATTAAGAAGCATTCTCTGTCAACTTATTCCCCTTCCGACTGTATTCACAGATTTCATTCGCTTTCCAATTGGAATATAAACGTTAGAACTGAGCCTGTGTCCATCTTCTATCCCTAACTTATCCATGTACAGGAAAGATGAAACCTTGTAATTTCTAAAAGTGTGGCATGTCATGATGTCACGTTCGATAATCGATTCCAGTTGCTCGTTTACGTGATATTGTGAGAACAGATATATGAAGAGAACAACATTTGAGCATATCTATATATATATATATATGACGTAATGCAAGCATTTGCCGCATTGTTCTCTTTGGCCTTCAACTATCCGATGTTCTGCCCAATACAGCAATACTTGACTAGTTGAAGAGTTATATTTCTCCCGATAATGGTCTTATGCTCAAATGGATAATCTTGGTTAAGTGACTTGGAAATATGATCTCTCTTGTTTCCAACATCTTGACTTAGATTGGAAAAACCAATAGTTTAATTGTTTTCAAAGTGCTGTCACAATTGTTTCCTTTTTCTCCACTTAGAAAACAAGGAAAGTGAATAGAAATTCTTGTTTCCAAGGAGATTGAAAGGGAGATCCTGATAATTTTGGCATTCAAAAATAGAACATTGTCTCATCTAAGTAAACACATAATCCTAGCTTCTGTTCATTTGTCCGTGTTACCATAGACAAGTGTAAGGCCTTCATGTATCAGTGACCTGAAAAACTTTTGATTTGCTGTTGATTCTAAGTAATTATCCATTACTGCTGATCTTTCTTTATTTTGGTTGCAAATTTGATGGTTCATTTATCTTCATATCATGCCAGCGGCGAGCCTCACTTGAGTGTTGTTGTTCTAGCATTTATCTTTCTTTGTATGCTTAATGTATTTATGTACCGTTCTTTTGTAAATTGACACTGAGGCTGATGTCTGTTCAGAAAAACTGAATTTGAAGAGTCTTGAAGACTATAAATACCTGAAACAGAGTAATTGCTATACCATCTCGGGTGTGGATGATGCAGAACAATTTCACAATGTTGTGGTAATTTCTTGCGCTTTGTATAAAAGATAATAGAAAGATTCCACATTGTCTTGGATATTTGCTTTTTTCTATGTAACTAGATGACTTCTTCATAATTATACCTTCCGTTTAAGGGACATCTGGAGTTCATTCTTGCTATTTTCTCCTCCTTTTTCAGGAAGCACTAAATGTTGTTCATGTCAGCAAAGACGACCAAGAAAATGCATTTGCAATGCTTGCTGCAGTCTTGTGGCTAGGGAATGTATCTTTCGCTGTTATTGACAATGAAAACCATGTGGAACCTATTGCTGATGAAGGTAAGTCGTCATTTCTGGCATGACCAATTGACCACTTATGTTATTACTTCTCAGATTTCTGCGAGGTTTGTCTGTGATGTCATTCAGATGCTGAAACATGATACCAAAGACGAAAATGTAACCTGATATTAGCATGATAGTTATTTGAAAAAATATTATTATTTTCTGAGTAGTGTACTTATATCAAGTGTATATTCAATGTCGGTAGAGAAAAGAAAATTTATTTAGTGGCTCTATCTTTATGGACAAAGAGATGTAACCTTTCACTTCCTAACCGTTACAACTTTTTTACTTATCTACTAAGATGCTTTCAAAATGTGGGAATATATTAGTAGAGATTAGGATATGGGAATGATAATTTATTTTGGGATGGGGATCGGGATACTCATTTGGACTCTGTTTTGTATGTGGTAATTAAAAGTTAATAAAAAAGCTATGTGTACCAAGTCCCTTATATTTAAGCATT
>BSSO01007392.1:0-11014 GCA_030267885.1 Mesembryanthemum crystallinum | reverse complement strand
ATACTGATAAAAAGATTATTGGTCATTAGGCCATCCAATCCAAATGCATAGAAGCCCATATAAAATAAAAATAAAAATAAAAATAAATGAGGGAAAAAGGGGGCAATAGTGTAAATCCAAAATCAAAAAATAAGAAAGAAATCAACATTTTGACCTAAATACCCCCCTCTCTCCCTTCCTCTAACCCTACCTGCAATTCCCATCTAAACCCTCCGACGCTCGCTTTCTGACTTTCTCTAATTCTTCTCTTTCTTTGTTGCCCCTTTGTAATTCCCCAATCTCCCCTTTTCCTTCCTTCATTACCCTTCTCTGATTTCCCCGCCAACTTTCTCTCTCCTCCCTCATTTGAATTGTCGTTAGCTCTTTCTTCTTCCCCCTTCTTGTGCTATGATTTTCAGTTTTGAGCCATTGGGTATTTACTCAATTAGTGCAAGATTGTTGCTTTTATGGCTTCCATGAATTGGATTTCCAAGTTTTGAGAAATACCCAGTTGGGGATTTGATGGGTGTTGCTGTTTCTGGGGCTGAATTGATGATTTGAAGTGTGAACTTTGAGTTAGGGTTCCTGAATTTTGAGGTATTTTTTGTTGATTGCTACTGTGTTTGCTTTAGTTTTGGGAGTTATATGGATTGCCCAGTTCAGTTTTTGACCATTTTGTACTGTTTGTGAAGTTGGATTGAATGATTATTATAAAGTTTGGATTTTGAGTTGATTGTGGATCTTTTGGGTACTTTATTGTTGATTACCACTCTGTTAGTGATTGTTTTGGTTCTGCTATGCTTAAACTGCCACACTCACAATGTAGGCTTGTTGTGTTTTTCTTTATATAAATGAATATACTGCTCTCTATTTCTTCTTTTATACTAGTTCCTATGATCCAGGATATCTTTCTTTCCGGGGATTGCTGCTGTGAATATCATAGATCTTTGTCAATTTTAAGTATCTTACTAACTGCATAGCCATTGATGGTCATCTGGGGTTGGGGATTTGGACTTTTCTTGAACAGGAGGAAATTGTATGTTATTAGTTCCAGTAGCAATGTTGTGATATCTCAGTCAGAGATTTGCAAAATGTAGTTTGATTCTCCCTAGGTCACCCGGACACTTCATTCCTTCAACAAAGTACCCACATTCAATTCTCAAAATCCCATATCCCATATGATACTTGGTTCCACGCATTTATTTACATGGGTAATTGTTCCCGTGTCTGAGTAACATCAGTTGTGGCTATTGGCTATGGTTCCTGATATTGTGTATCCAACATCTAGTTGTAAGGAAGGGAAGAATGAAAAGATTTATCTTTCCTTTCTCGTATTCCTTGTTGTTTCTTGGAAGTTCGGCTGAATGAGATGGGACTGGGACTGGTTACTTTGGCGTGCTCTCACCAGAAGGAAGGTTTGATGCTAAGATGCTTGGAATGCGATGTGAAGATTGTTCCCTTTGCTTCAGTTATATCCAAGATAATCGTTGATTGAAAGGACAGTAAATTAGTTTTGTGGAGTGGAGTGACTGAGGGTTTGCTGTAGTGTTTTTATTAAAAAAAAAAAAGGGTTTGCTGTAGTGTTTTTATCTATTTGTTGTAACTTTTCTTTGCTAAATCTGTTATTTTGAAATATGATGTCTGAGATGTAAGTACTTTGGTCATATTATTCAGCTGATTTTATCTGTATTGTCTCGCAGGCAGTTGGTGGCGGCACAGGTAACTGGATGATATTCAGGCTTGTGTAGCACCAATTATTTGTTCGACTGTCTTTGTGAAGGTTGCAATTGATAGTTTCAAAATTATGGCCAATCATGAGTTGATACTTGGGCAAAATCATGGTTTAGCTTTGGGCCATGACCAGCAGCAATTGGTGCTTGGTCATAATCATAGTCCCAGTCTTGGACAGAATCACGAGCATGATCTGGGTATGGGACAAGGACATGAACAGGAACTGGGTTCAGGACATGCCCATGAACATGATGTATTAGCTTTAGAACAGCCGCATGAGCATGAAACAAGTGATGGACATCACTATGAGCAAGGTAATGACTTGCATATGGAGCATAAATCTGATCATCAAGGCCATGAATTTTCTACACAGAACCATGAGTTAGTTTTAGTACAGAACAATGAGCTGACTGTTTCTGACAACCAAGAACTTGATGAAAATTTGGAGCTACATATGGATCAAAATCAGGAAATGGGTATCGAACCTTTAGACGATATGGGTATTCAGCATCCTGAGTATGTACTCAGTTCTCATGTTCTTCAGACCCGCACCCTAGCTATCAGCCCCAATCAAGAGCTTCATGTGGGACAAGAATTTCCAGATGTCAAGAGCTGCCGCAGAGCTTTGAGGGACACAGCAATTGCTCTCCACTTTGAGATGCAAACAATAAAGTCAGATAAAACTCGTTTTACTGCTAAATGTTCAGCTGAAGGATGCCCTTGGCGTGTACATGCTGCAAAGCTCCCTGGAGTGCCTACTTTTACAATTAGGACCCTCCATGAAACCCATACATGCAATGGCATAGCACATCTGGGACACCAGCAAGCGTCAGTTCAGTGGGTGGCAAGCTCTGTTGAAGAACGCCTCAAGGAGAACCCTAACTGCAAACCCAAGGAGATACTAGAAGAGATTCACCGGGTTCACGGGATCACTTTGTCATACAAACAGGCTTGGCGGGGCAAGGAGCGGATCATGGCAGCTATGCGTGGCTCTTTAGAAGAAGGATATCGGCTTCTGCCACAATATTGTGAACAACTGAAACGTACTAATCCTGGTAGCATAGCTTCTGTTTATGGAAACCCTACAGACAACTGCTTCCAGCGGCTCTTTATATCATTCCAAGCATCAATTTATGGTTTTCTGAATGCTTGCCTGCCACTACTTGGGCTTGACAGAACCTATTTGAAAAGCAAGTACCTTGGTACATTACTGCTGGCCACTGGTTTTGATGGAGATGGTGCCCTCTTTCCTTTGGCATTTGGGGTGGTTGATGAGGAAAATGATGAGAATTGGATGTGGTTTCTGTCAGAGCTCCACAATTTGCTTGAGCTTAATACAGAAAACATGCCTCGGCTGACCATTTTATCAGACAGGCAAAAAGGCATTGTTGATGGAGTGGAAGCAAATTTCCCAACTGCTTTTCATGGGTTTTGCATGCGCCATTTGAGCGAAAGCTTTCATAAGGAGTTCAATAACACAGTGCTCATTAACCTTCTATGGGAAGCTGCTTACTCTCTCACAGTTATTGAATTCGAGGCAAAAATTTTGGAGATTGAGGAGATATCTCAAGAAGCTGCATTTTGGATTCGACGAATTCCACCTCGATTGTGGGCCACAGCCTACTTTGAAGGAACCCGGTTTGGACATCTGACAGCAAACATAGTCGAATCTTGGAACAGTTGGCTAATAGAAGCTTCTGGGCTTCCAATAGTTCAGATGATGGAGTGTATAAGGAGGCAGCTAATGACGTGGTTTAATGAACGACGTGAAACAAGCATGCAGTGGACATCAATACTTGTTCCTACTGCTGAGAGGCGTGTTGCTGAGGCTATTGAGCGTGCTCGCTCATATCAAGTGCTTCGTGCTAATGAGGCAGAGTTTGAAGTTATAACCGATGAAACTCCATATACTGTGGATATTCGAAATCGTTGCTGTCTTTGTAGGGGTTGGCAGTTGTATGGTTTGCCTTGTGCACATGCTGTTGCAGCACTACTCTCTTGCAGCAGGCAGAATGTGCATCGTTTCACTGAAAGCTGTTTCACTGTTGCAACTTATCGAAGGACCTACTCACAGACTATACATCCAATTCCGGACAAGTCTCTATGGAAAGAGTTGTCTGAAGGAGAAGCAGATGAAACCAAAGCTGTTGATGAGGTAGTTATTAACCCACCCAAGTCTCTTCGCCCACCTGGCAGGCCAAGAAAGAAGCGAGTTCGAGCTGAAGATCGTGGTCGTGAGAAAAGAGTTGTGCATTGTAGTCGTTGCAATCAGACAGGCCACTTCAGAACTACTTGTGCAGCACCTTTATGATTCCTTTAGCTCTGAATGAGCAAGGTACCACATTCAAACGCTTGCTTATATCAGTTAAATAGTTCATTGTAAGGCTTTGTTGTTTTCTTGCAGCCTTAATTAGTTAGTTTCTAGTCCATATTGTCCCTTTGCTGTCATAAGGAGAAATTATGAACATAAATATGTTAGCTTATATATATTGTGATTAGTGAATAATGCAATGCCATGGAGCTTATTCGTGCTGGTTTCGGGATCATCAGATCATGGATGTCTTTTAAATAAAGTAATCAACATTGTTAATCATCAATTTTTGTTTTTCCATACATTTCTAATCATCATAATATCATAGCAATGTTGATGACTTCACTGACATATAAATGTAAGGAATGAGGTAAAAATGGTCCAGAAGATGTTCTTCCAGCTTTAGAGTTTTACCATATGGGTGCTAACATCTGGGACAGTTCTCAGATAAACTGATGGAAATTCTTTTCTTCCTCCTTATCGATTGGACTAAGCAGTGTCTAGAGTAGTTTTCAGCTCGAGTTTAACCTGAGATTTACTTCCCTGAAGAAACAAAAAAGTTTAACCTGTTGGAGAACGCAGCAAGAATCACTCAAAAATATCAAATGAAATGATAAAAGATTTTCAAGATGGCAGTTCTTTCTGTGCCAAGCAAGACGAAAGAAATCAGTATGTTAACTGACTCTTTGAACACATCAAGGGAATAGTTTAGGCATTGAGCAATGATGATATCCATGAATAGGCAAGTCTAGTCGTGTATTTTCATATACGCAGCTAAAGGTTCACAAATGAGTGGCTAGACCTATCATAACGGAAATTAAGTATCACATTACAGCACTACCTCAACTTTATGCATAATTAACTTACCGATGACTGGGCTTGTCAAAGTGTGACTCTTGCTTAGGTTCACATTCCACCGCCTCTGTCCAGCATCCCTTGCTACAACCCCCCAACAACCCTGCAACCCAGGAGTTAAATGGGAAAGAAAAAGGCTGTCAGCTATAACCTGTAATCGAGTCTAACCCTGAAAGAACATTTGGAACTGAATTTGGGAACTATTAAGATTGATTTTGATATCAATTGATTGATATAAATGTTGAAGTTATATTTCAATGATAATCTACGAGGTTTCCGCTTGATGAGCAATCTGACAGATGCATGTTCCATAACGAATCAAAGTCTAAAATGCATATCCAGCGGATCAGTTGACTGAAAAACCTACCTGAAGGATTAGAAGCATTAAATCTACGAAATAAAATGCTTTTCCTATATAGGATGTGCTGATGGGTCCAAGGCCGTAACCAAAACATAAAACATCAAAGAGGAGAATCATACTTGATAACTGTATTTTTCAAACCTTATTTATTTGACCATTGGCAACTGGATAGATAGCATTTAGGTGGTTTCAGAAGACCATAGGCCTTAATTACCATGAGGGAAAGTGATTATTCTTGTTTCTTTTTGGGGATGTACAAATGCAGTAGTTTATGGTGTTAACTTCTCATGATTCTGGAATGCAAATTTCAGTAAGTTTTGATTTGTG
Organism: Mesembryanthemum crystallinum; assembly: GCA_030267885.1. Lineage (NCBI taxonomy): Eukaryota > Viridiplantae > Streptophyta > Magnoliopsida > Caryophyllales > Aizoaceae > Mesembryanthemum > Mesembryanthemum crystallinum. The sequence continues at coordinate 5,450 of BSSO01007392.1, read as the reverse complement.
CTTCTCGAAGAACTTGGACCCTCGAGGTATGTAATAGTTTCAACTAACTGTCTTCATAGTCTTGAGCAATGTTGCAGTGTCGACAGTCAGTTTAGAGTACTACCTTTTATGACGCGTTGGTCAAACACAATGTAGATAATGTATTTTTTGAGTTTCCATTGCTGAAGCAGATGATGCAAGTAAATGTGGCAGCATAAAGGATTTGTTTGTTAGTTGCAGATTAATAGATTGTGCTTCTAATATGACAATGCTACTCTTTTGAACCGAGAAGAGGAATTGTCGATCCTTGTACGTGTAACGTGTTTGTATTAACTGATGTTTACTAATCTGATATTATACCGATGATTTGCTGCTGAGCAAGGATTAGGAAGGGTTCTTTGTTAGTACTATTACTTTTTGGGTATGAAGAGCAGGCTACCGAACTATTAATGCCACATCAAAAGCTCGTTGGAAAAATTGAAAAAATTCGAAAGTATGAGCATTGCGGCAACTTGACATTTAGAAGAAGATAGTTAACAAGGATATCTCATTGTGGTATTTTGGTCACATTTGAAGAATGATGCTGACCAGAAAAGGAAGAAACGGAAAGAGAATAAAAATTAGTTTTCAAGTTGATGATTGAGTTACTTTCTTCAAAGACTTGGGCTTTGTCAACAAGGGAGATGAAGATTTGGTTAACAATCTGACGAGGGTGAGAACTGAAGACTTGGGACTTGGAAAGGGTTTTAGGATTGTTTGCTCCTCTGAAGCATGGATACCTTGGCCATGTGTCGTGTCGCATGTCTGACATCTGAAAGGACATGACATCTCGCAGAAGCGCCTAGAGTACGTGTCATAAACGTTTCTGAAATAATATACTGTTTCAAGGTGATGGCACCACTAAGGATCTCTATTATTCAGCCTTCCTATTGTGTATCGGATGACACGATTGTAATTTATCATGAAGTCATCTTTAATCAGTTTGTGGCTTGTTTGAGTTATTGCATTGTAATTCTTGCTGAAGTTGTATTATATGTTATGATTTTGTTTTCAAGTGACTAAAATAGAATATGTAATTAAATTAATTGTTAGTAGATAACTTTTGAAATGCATTTTTAAAGTTTCATTTTTGAATATTATTAAACATCGTTTCCCTATCGTGTCCCGTGTCCTGTAATCTGACGCTTCCCCATGTCAAATTGTCAATATCGTGTCCATATGTGTATCCGTATCAGTGCTCATGCTAACCTAGGTTTGCTCAAAATGAATTAGAAATGATCAATGCTATAGGGGTCACATAAAGTATTAAGTGTATCACCATTCTTAAGGTATTAAAAACAAAACGTGTCGGGTACCTTCAAACACTTCGAATTTTGAAATAAATAACAATTAGTTTCACTTTTATTTATAATTTATATGCTTATCTAGGTAAAAGATGCCTTTTTTTAAATTATAACTTTTTTTATTTTGAAAAACGTTCTCTCTTATCATTAACTCTTACTAATTGCTCTTCGAAACTGAACCTACGTCGAAATTGAAAAGTCTTCATATGAAACTTCTTTATAAATTAAATAAATTACTAAGGACCCATAAGACCCAATTCTAGTATTTGTTCTACCCTTTCCTCCATATTTACCTCATATGGTCCTCCTTATCTACCTTACCTCCCTCTTCATCACACATTCAGCTCATCATAAGCTAAAAATACCCCACCACCCCAAATGAAGCCCTAAACCAAAAGCACCAATTTAGAACCTTTGGAAGTAGCTATTTCCAGTTTGAATTTATAGTGAAAATAGAGCTGGAAGAAAGAGGATGCAAGGGAAAATAAAAGGAGAGGCTCCAACAAATAGCCCCTAAGTCATCACTATTTTCTCTACTTCCTCGAATCCAAGAGTCTTTAAGCATCCTAACCATGAGGTTTCTAGATTAAGTCACTATTTTGCTAACCTAAAAAATGTGGTTAAAAACAAAGGTTTACCACAGGTGGTTGAGTAGTTTACCTACATCTACGGCTGTCGGAAAATAATTAAAATTTCTGGGAGGAGAGCATTTCTCCACGATGGCGCTTATAGCATTACGGCAAAGCTAGTAAAAATCCTCAAAACCAAGAGGCAATTCATGTTTGCCAATTACTCTTCAGCTACAAGTAATCAGGGGAAGTAACAGAAAGCAATAAGACAGCAATGGCAACCTCCAACATCACAATAATAGTAAGCTCAGCAGACATATTACGGGTGCTCGACAACTCCATGATCATGGATGGCCGACTACTAGATTGTCCTCAACAATATCGAAGACTTACAGCCTATAGAAGTCGCAAGAGAATAGTGGACAAGTTCAATTCCTAACTCCATAACAGCTCAAATTACATGTCAGTACAGCTCATGGCCGGTAAAGAGGTTTTGGGGGGATGTAGGGCGCCTAAGCATAAGGAGATTCTAGTCAACCAAAAACAATTACAAGTTATATCTGGAATCTCAGCATAATAATACAAACTTTTCTAACTTCGATTATTCAGAAACAAGCTAAATTTTAGAACAAGATTGAACTACGCAAACTAATACCCATAACTAGCACCATAAACTGATCCATAAGCTCCAGGCTGGCTTGCATGTCCAGCACTTGAAGGCGGTGATCCATACATCGACGCTGGAGCTGCGTATGAATTATAACCTTGGCTGTAACCTTGCTCAGTTGCACCAGTGGTCTGTGTCTGTGCTGGGGGTGCTCCTGCATCCGCCATAAAATTCTGCAAGCCATGTATTCCATCACATTTAGTATACAAAACTCAAGTGTTGACAGGATAGGTTTTCATTACACATTTAAGAAGTAGCTATTTGACCAACTGTACAATATCACAAGCAGAAAGTATAGTCTTCTTATATTTAAAATATCCACATATTTGTTAAGAACCGGCCATATAGGCCCCAGAAAGCACAGAAGATAATTGAAAGAAAAGCATAACATATGCTGGTGGGCTGTAAACTGAGTTGGAATAAAAGATTCATGGGCAGTACATCAGCAATTTCTTTCTAGCAAAGAAAACAATTAGCTGAATTGGTGGTAGAGCAAGTTTACCTGTATGAGCTGCTGAGCTGCTTGAACTTNATGTAACTTATAGTGGCACCATTAGCACCAATCACAGCATCCGCGTATAACAATGGAATTTGCATATGTTGTGAGATCTGCAGAGGTGGGGCAATAACAATAGATGTCAGAAATGATAACTCTTAGGCAACTACATGTTTTCTCGTCAAGCATTTGGCAAGCACAGGTCATGTAGTAAGCAATGCACCTTATACAGAACGTGACGCTCTTTGCAAACATCCTTCTCTATGCGGTTAGACCACAAATTTTATGTTGTATTTGGATCTGAAATTCCGGATTTGACACAAACCCAAGTTTTTGTACTATCCTCTACAAGCTCTGAAACCTAGCTTAACTGATATTGATGACATGAAATCCAACTTGCACCATAACATGAGTTAATCAAATCCAAACTAACCCAACCAGATTTGACCCTAAACTGAACTGATCCGACCCATGTTGACTAAAAATCTGACATCACTAACATCAGCTATAACCCGATTTCAACCCAACACGAGGAACAATGGATGGGAGAAAACCTTACAAACCCACACGTTTTTAATGGTAAAAGATGGAAGTTGCAGTCTGACTTGCAGTGAGTAGGAGGTAAGAAGAAAGAAGAGGGTCAGAGGAGAGAGAATTGATGGGAGTTCAATAAGAGCATCTAATAACAGACAAAAGTATGGAAAGTTAACGGCGCCTAAGGCCTGATCATCTTTTACTAACTTCAAACTTGGGATCATTAACATGGATTTCCAGGTTGGGATTAATTTTGTAAAAACACCTAGACTTGGGACCATTCAAGTCAAATTTTACTAAGATAATAAATATATTAGAGTCGGAAATCTAGCAACTCTTTTCTTTTGAATTTGATATTATATATTTTTTTCCTTATCCTTCTAGACCACCCAGTTGGGGTCTAGCAGCAGCTGACATCCCCCAAAATTAGCCTAGGTGGTGGGGTATTGCATAAGCGATGGAAATATTCGATGCTCAAGAAAGGTTAAGATGTGCCAGCTGGCCCAGCACACATGTCTGAACCACTCAGCATAAACATAGCCTTTATGTACACTAAGATGGTAAGTTGTCACATCTAAATGCCCTTTAAAAGGGAAAAACAAAGAGTAGAGAACCAACAAAATGAAGCCACTAATGAGCATTTTGTGTCACATTACTTGAATTCACCTCAAGAGGGATCAAATTATTAATTCCCTACAAAGTTAAAGAATCAAAATGAGGAAATAAGATAATCATATGAAGAGAAAGAGAACCCCGTTAAAAAAATTTCCAAAGTAAAGGAATGATGAACAATAAAATCTATGAGGCCCTTCAACAATAAAGGATGACCGGGAATTCAGCACATCAGAATTTTAAACAACAGCATCAGCCAATTTATACCTTTACACCACAAAGTTAAGAAAAGGAAGATGAAGATTAGACAAGGGAACAGACCTGTGTGATCATAGATTGTGCTGGCTGAGCATTAGATGAGGCATGAACACCCATTGGAGGTTCTCTCCCATAAGCAGATATTCCTTGGTGAGGCTGCCTTTCAGGTGGAGGTGGCATGTCAGCTGGTGGATAGTAATTGTCAAGTTGACGTGGTGGAGGTGGCATGTATTGAGGAGTAGGTCCATATCCGTGTCCACCACCTGCACTTGGTGGAAGACCATGAGGAGGACCCCAAGGCTGAGGCGGCATGTGCTCCATGGGGGTGCTTGGAGTTTGCATCTGGAAGAAATTTGCCCACACATAATGCATCAATAGGCCTCCAACTAAACTATATGGATTTCCAATTAAGCGAATACAAAGATAAAAATAAATAAATCAATACAAAGTGAATTACCTGCTTTTCAAATAGAGGTATTATACTGCGATCAACTAAAAACTTCCTAAGATGTGAAGCAATTAGTTCTATAGCTGAGTGAACACTGGCAGGTTCCCCAACTATTTCAACCACACGATCATCTTGAAGAGCAAAGACAGGTAGGTCTTCTGTAACAGTACATCAATGAGAGAACTAGAATCAGTTTTGTAGAGCCAAGAAAAGAGCTAATCAACTAGAGCAATATGACTGAGCAATAAAGGTACATAAGTAGAGCTAATTAACTATAATCAGTTTAGTAGTACCAAGAAAGAGCCACTGAAAGAACTCGAATCAGTTACATTTCCACAAGACAAACCAAGAAAATAGCAACCAGAGAAGAATGACAGAGCATCTCACCAAATTAGATAAGAAAACACCTAGCCAAAAAAATAAAGCACTTCAAAGAAACTGACACTTTTCAAAGCTACAAATTTCCTAACAGATCAAGTGAAGTATTACCTTGTCCAAGGACCCTGACAATACAATTAGCTGTCTCCTGGATCGATTTAACAGT
>BSSO01007391.1:0-11018 GCA_030267885.1 Mesembryanthemum crystallinum | reverse complement strand
CTTCCTAACAAAATCACCATAGCAACATTAACCTACCAATGGGAGGAATGCCTTCTCCTATATGCATGCTAAGCTGTCCCACATATCAGTTTATCCCATTTCTACCAGTCCTTTCAACTTTAAAGCATTGTATTTTTGACTTATAACTACAGTATATATTAGTACCATAGGTCCATAATACTATAAACTATCTTTCAATCAATTTGGTTCTGCTAAAAGTGTATGAAGTTACAAGGATTTTTAACAACTGACTAACAAACTGAATGTTTGTTCCAAAATTAAAAGAACTGATACAACAACAAATACTCTCTCTATAACCTACATGGTAATTAAAGTTAGATATTCATGTTCGGTATTCTGTTTTACTGTAACTAACAATACTGTAACAATTTTAGTGTTCTTGTTACTGTGCAAATGCAACTTCAGTAACACTCTGACATACCCAAAAGAAGTAACTCATTGAAGAGAAACAAACAAGTGGGTGTTGATATTTGTTCTCATAACTTCTTGACACAGTCACTTTTCTTCTGCCAAATAGACTCAATTGCCTTATCAAGTAACTTGTGTTTTTTTTTTGGCAAAAAAATTGAGTATAAATGTTGTCCTCTTACTCTATGTGTGGCTCCCAATTAGCCTAGAGTACTACAGCTCATGTCAAGAACTTGTTATGGTATTCCCACCAAAAAACTACAGCTGATTAGTGCTGATCATAAATTCACAATAGTCTAAAATAAGTCAAGTTTTCAACTATAGACACTGTATAGTGAACATTGGACACGTATATAAACCGGTAAATAGGCACCAATTGAGTAATAATTGGTGTCATTCTTCTTTGTACTTGTGTATGTGTGAATATTCGATGTTACATATTACAGATGTATGTATATAGACATAATTTCAATTGCCTTAAACTAGTTTTCAAAATAATTCTTATTGTAAACACAAATGTTAATTATCAATATTTATACTGAACTCAGATTCTAAATATTATCACAACCGTATCAAACCCTCAATAATAACCAAATCATTGTAACACAGATGATGACCACCTCGTTATAGGACTCTACTGACCCGAACGCAGTTGATGGCCACCTCGTTATGTGACTCTACTGACCCGCTCGAACCCTTGCATAAATTCTAGTTATCCAATTATCAATGTTTCCACCAAATCTAATATCAATATATTTGAACAACAACAACAACCTAGTAAAAATCTTGCCGATGACAGGGTGTAGGGAGGTCAATCTTGCCAATAATAGGGTGTAGGGAGGTCCAGATGTACGCAATATTTTGAAAAAGGAGACCGTTGGCATTGGGAAGTGGGATGAAAGAAGTGGACGCCCCCTAAAATGGAACCCAAAACCAAACCAAACCAAACGGCAACGCTCACCACTCTTGAAAAAAATACCCGCGCAATCACATCATGTGTTCCGGATTTCCGGTAACTTTCTCTTTCTTCTTGTTTTTGCCGCCTTCTCATATTTCTCTCTTTCTCTCTCTAAAACTAACTTCATTTCATTTCCAATTCCTACCAGAAACCTTTCCACTCTATACTCACTCACTCACTCACTCTCCCACCACTTATTGCCCACTTTCCCTTTTCTCTCTCCTCTCTTCCTTTATAAATGGGGGTAATTTCTCCTTCATCGTCTCCTCTGTTCTTTCTCTTGAACTGGGCAAGTGAAAGATGGGTCTTTTTAGAAGCCAGGGTGTGGTTTACAAGCCTGTTGATCAGGTTGATCTTGGCCCTCATAGTGATGAGGTCTATATCAGCCCCAATGTCAAAGGTTGTTTGTGGTTTTATAATGCCCACCAAGTGTTTGATCATAGTTTTCTTTGTTTTGGTCCTTTGAATTGTTTCATTTTGTCGGATTTCAGTTATTGATCATTGGGTTGAGGCCTTTTTATATTGATAGTATTAGTATTTTGTGATGATCTTGATATAATGTTATGTGGGTTCTAGCTCATTTGACTGGTTATGTAAGAAGCAATTACTAATAACCTTCCTAAGGGGAAAAGAAGAAATAAAGAAATGTAATAGTTGGTTACTGAGTTTTGATTTTTTGTGTTGAGTTTCGACTAATGGGGGCTTGTGTTTTCGAATTTTATGTGGGAAGATGATGGTGATGAAGAGAGTGTAACCGGAGTGTGTTTATGTGTTTTGCTCAGCTCCCCGTATGGCTGGATTCTTGGTCAAATTGTTTGCTTGGATTCTGGAGTCCAGGATCTTTGGAATGATTTTCTTGTACTTTCTCAAGAAAGACAACTTGGTTCATAAGGTAAACCAAAACTTTGGAAACTTCTTGTTAAATTGTGTTGTTATACTAGTTGCCCTTTGCAAAAACGTAGGATCAATATTGTACAAAGGCTTTGCTCAGTTTGACGAAACCGGTGAAAGTTATGCACAAACATCAAAAACTTTGAAACAGGGAATGAAACTTAGCAGCCATGTAAATGATGAGAGAATTCGTCCTATGCTTCTTACTAATTTCAATGTCTATAGCTTGTTTCATTTGCAGAGTTGGAAGAGTCGCCTGTATACGTCCCACTGCATCCTTCTGAAGGTATTAACTCCCTAGATAGTACTCTTGTACTGTATTGTTCTATTCGGTCTGCTTATCTCAATGGAAACTGATATTTCACTACAAAATCCCTATTTTTGTGTCGTAAGAATAATTCACCTATGGCTGAAATGGATATTAGCTTTATGTCGGCATATTGCTCAATGAGTCAATGAATCCACTCTTGTGGACATGGATTGTTGTTCTTATATTTCTAGTCTTAAATTATCCTAGCTTTGGTGATATACTGATATGTAACCTCTTTTCTCCATTGTTTCTCAATAATCAGTATAGTAAGACTTAATTGTTGCAGACTTTCCAGAGCGAGAAGTCAAATGCGTGGAATATAATGGGAATCCGAATGACCAAGTACAACAAGCTTTGGAATGTCTGCCTTCTTCTGCAGAAAGTATATTGGAAGAGACAAAACCAAGTTTCCATCGGTGGACAATTATGGATTACTCAAAAGCATATACATCTGGAGTGGTGACTCCGAGCATGGTATAGCTTCGTTGTTTAGGATATGTGTCATTTGTATGACTAGCTGACTGCAATCCTTGAATGGAAAAAGGTTTTTGATGCATATTTTCCTTGCCTGAGTGTCAGAGAGGAAAAATATAACATTCTTTTATTGTTCTTTCTTGAAAAGCACTTGTCATTATCTATGTTCTAAGTATGGATTTTACCATTTGTCCCTCAATTTTCTAGCTATTTTTCTTTTCATATAAATGGGTTTTTACTTCATTCAAAATTTTCCAACAGGGTTCATAAATAGTACAACTTCGTAAGATAGATGTTTATTTTTGATCAGTGACTGAAGTGCTTGTTTTAGCTTGCTTGCAGGTGGCAGAGCAATTCATTAGAGCTGTTGAAAAGTCTTCCAGCCCCAAATGCAACATGTCATTCTTTATAAATTATGACGCCAAACATATCCTGGCACAGGCTGCTGAGTCTACTTTTCGTCATAGAAGAGGTACGAGATAAGAGTACTCTTGTTGATTCATATATTCTCACAAGAGTTCTACTTTTCTTAGACGAGATGATTTTTTTCTGTTTGGTTGTTAAACTGATAACCAGGTAAGGTGTACTTGCACTTGTGCAGACGACAATTAGCTTGTGGGGTTTATGCTACAGTCAGTCCTACATAATTGCACATTGATCAACTGGTTTTTGACTTTTTAAGTAAGCACAAAATAGCAGTCTTTTTTCGTTCCCCATGGACCTTACTTGTTCTCGTCGTGACCCTCTACAGGAGAACCACTTTCTGTTTTGGATGGAGTGCCAATTGCCATTAAAGATGAAATAGACTGCACCCCTTATCCAACTACAGGTAAATATTTCTCTGTGCTTTAATTTTCATCTGTAAACACAAGGTCCTCTTCTTATTTTACTATGTAACTAAAGGTCTTGATTTGTTTGGATTTTAATTCTCTCTTAGGAGGTACAAAATGGCTGCACAAGTTTAGATCTTGCAAATATGATGCTTGCTGTGTCATGCGTCTGAGGTCTTGTGGTGCAATACTTGTTGGGAAAACCAACATGCATGAGCTTGGTGCTGGAACAAGTGGAATTAATCCTCATTATGGGTAGAAACTTCTATCTTCAGTCACAACTCCCATTTAAACTCGCTATCTAGGAAAATTCAAATCAAACCAATCTTTGAAAAATGCTGACCAATTAAGCCATTTTAAACATAAGACTTGTTTTCACCTGCATTCAGGACTTTATTCATTTAGTTTCGTATCATGCTTATTACAGAGTTACACGGAATCCTTATGATACCAGCCGAATATCTGGTGGTTCGTCTAGTGGTTCTGCGGCAGTGGTATGTGCAGGATTATGCCCTGTTGCTCTTGGTGTTGATGGAGGCGGTAACTATTCTTTCTTCTTTTCTTTCAAAGTATTAATCGCAAGTTCATCCGTAGAGTGTATTTATAGCCATTATTTTTATTAATGGCAATGTGAAAATAAGCATGGTTTTGAGCCAGAAAGAGATTCGGATATATTTTAGTAGTACTCGGTATGATCTAGGGTCTGTCCTGTGTAATTGACCATTGTCTGCTAAAAAGTGGTTTTGAACTTCATTCTGCTGCAATCACGCAATTGACACAGCATAAGATCAAATTCATTCTTTCATCTCTGTTTCTCTGCCTTCGTTTATATACCTTTTGACATGGGGAAGGGGTAAAAGATCTGAATTGCATTGATTCATCAAATGGTGTTTACTAATTTCAAATTAGCCCCTCCATTCAAAGGAATATTTCTTTTTCTATTTTGTGATTATTCAAGCGATTGACTACTTTCCTAATTTGTTAAGTGCACCAGTTTTCTATTTCTCATATTACTCTTTATTGATGATCTTTTGATTAGATGTCATTCCATAAATAAAATGAAATAATAACTTATTGAGGGAGTGCTAGTCTGATCTGTTTGTTAAGTACATCAATTTCTATTTCACATGTTACTAAGCTCTTTCAACTGTTCTTGATCTATTAGATATCTTTATACTAGTTTGTTTGTGCTTAACTTGTGTTAACATATTCATGTAGGGTCTGTCCGCATGCCTGCAGCTCTTTGTGGTGTTGTAGGGTTTAAGCCAACTTTTGGACGAATACCTCATTCTGGGTGAGCACATGCATGTTCATGAAACCCATAGTCATTAAGTATATTATTTCCATTCTCATGTTATGTTGGTTTGCAAACTGAGATTCAACTGAGCCGTTCATTGTTATTTGCAGTGTACTTCCTCTAAACTGGACAGTTGGTATGGTCGGAATTTTATCTGGCTCAGCAGAAGATGCTCTTATAACGTTAGTGTGATCTTGCTGATCTCCACATGTAGTATATCTCTTTGTGTGAGTTGACTGTATTGCTGATTGTGGCAACTTCTTTCAGTTATGCAGCTATTAGTGGCCCACTCCCCTCAGATCAACTCAGTTCATCAGTGGTAATATCGTTGTTATCTCTCTTTATTTTGGTGGTTTCCCTCGGAATTAACCTTTATTACATATATTATGGAAAATCTGGTAGTTTAGGCATGCTAATTATAACTTTTCAGCCTAGAGTTCAATTGCCTCTGCTGAGATCGGATAAAATCATAGGTGATATCAAGTTGGCAAAGTATGGAAAGGTTTGTAACTCTTGTAGCATCTTTTGCATGTACATGAACCAGATACTAATCAATGAAAACCAGATAATTATATGTATTGGTGATATTCTGCTTATCCATATTTTCTTTTTTATTGTGGTGTTGTCATCCTGGCACCATAGTGGTTCAATGACTGCAGTGCTGACATCGAACTTTGCTGTACCCATGCTCTTGATAAGCTTCAGAAGTGCTACGGATGGGAGGTAATGTAGTTTTCTACCTGCCATTTGTTTACTGGATATTTCATTTATTGCTCATTAATTTTTCATTATTTTCCCAAGACTGTGGAGGTCACAATACCAGAGATAGAAACAATGCGCCTGGCTCATTATGTAACAATTGGTTCTGAGTGCACTGCTGCTCTTGATCATCTTCGGCAAAAACTGTATGCTAATTCTGCATCTCTGCCTGATAAACAACTTTGTTTAAAGATACGTGGATGACAAGCTCCTATTGTAATAGGAACAATGCAGAACTTGGATGGGATGCAAGAGTAGCACTTTTTATATATGGTGCCTTCAATGGCATGGAGTATATAAAAGCCCAGAAATTCAGGTAATTCAAATTCCTCAGCCTTGTCTTTTTTCAAGTTCAAATAGCACAGACTTACCGCTTACGTACCACAAGTAAGAACAAATCTCATGCACCTTAACTTCTGCTGTTCTTCTGTTACACCAACTCCCTGACAACATGTTACATGAACACTTGGAGTTCTATTTCTAGGATTTGTTTTGTACAATTGATTGTAATTATATTTGCACACAACAGTTTGGGCAAATATCACATGTTGCAATATAAGTAACATTGTCAATATCATTTCTGATCAAGTTTGCAGCTGAATTATGGTGGTCAACTAGTATCTGTCACTCGTGAATTCTGATAATTATATTAACAGCTTTGTTAGATTCAATCTTTGGGGTTCAGTCAGAATGCTTTCTATATAGTTCCCTGGTATGATTGATGACTTGATGTGAATCATGTGACATATCTACTACTACTCATCTGCAGGAGTCGACAGATGCAGTTCCATAACATGATATTTTCCAAGGCAGATGTAATTGTTACTCCAACAACGGGGTAAATTATCTGCTATTACCTTCCTATTGTCAGACTTTTACCTTCCCCATCAACACTTAAAGGTTAATTATCCCATCTTTTATGCCAGAGTAACTGCATACCCGATCAAGGATGATGCTCTAACAACCGGTGAACTTGATTACATAAATGGAGGTATCCTTCACCTATGCAGTTGCTTTTCTTATAAGGCCTGATCTGGTCTTCATAGTTTATAAACGACATTTATATTATTGTCCTCTTTTCCAGCTGCACTTGTACGGTATCAGATAGCAGGAAATTTCCTTGGGTTGCCTGCAGTGACAGTCCCGGTGAGATTTCAAGTCTTCCTTTGCTTGCAGTGACTGCTTTATGCGGATATTTTTTTTTTGTAATCTGATCATCTCAGCAACCTATTTTTACTACTTTTATAGATTGGTTACGATAAAGCAGGATTACCTATCGGCCTTCAGTTTGTCGGAAGACCATGGGCAGAGGCAACTTTAATGCATATAGCTTTTTCAGTCCAGGTATATATCTTCATTAATGAAGAGAAACCAAACTGATTTGATTGAATAGTAATATGTCAGAGAAAAAATAAACTGGACTGAATGCAGTATGGTAACTAAGAAAGGAACACAGCCTTACTATTTTTAATCAGATTCCCATCAAATTTGCAACATAGAAACAGAAACAGAATGGCAAATAAATAACTATTCAACTATGAATTCCCTAGCCACCGTTCATGTGTTTAATAACTGTTGTCTGTTTCAGGCTATCTGCTTTTCAGACTACAGGAAGCCGGAGGTTTTCTATGATCTTCTCAGCTAGAGATGGTTCGCACCATCAATCTGTACCACGAGGCTCTATATAATTTGTTTTAGTCAGGAGTAATTGTACGTAGGAGAATCAAATATCGACCTTTATATCTTCTGCTTGGGTTTTGTTTCCCCCTTATTTCATAATCTCAGATTTATGCTTTGAAAGTTTGAATAATCCTCCAAGGAGTGAGATTAAAGTTCTAGAATTGATAGCTTGTTAGTGTTATATTAGCAGACTGTAAGCAAACATATTTTGCAAGTTATTAATATAGTGCATTTCTTTTTGCTCAAATTATTAGGACTCTCTCATACTCATTTGCTGTTTGGTTAAAGATTTTAGAAATTATTGAACTTGATATGATTGTCAATGATCTGGAAATATATAGATAATCAGTGTGTACCTAAATATTAAAGAAAAATTGAATAAGGAAAATAAGATATGAAAATCTATACTCAACACATAATACTGAAAGTTCAATGTGCTATACTGTTAGTACCAGAATTTAGTAAACTCACAACCTACCTGTGGAACTGCTTACACACAGAAATGCGAAAAATTAAGTGATATATCTTGAAAAAATTTCAAGTGAAGCGTTTTTATTTACTACAATGACATATCAATTTGTTTTGAGCAAGTGTTGTGTCAAACCAAAAGTCAATCCAAAGCAATATAAACCTTTATCTCACCTAAGTTTTGCCATTTGTTTTTAATTCATTCACTACCAAAAAAGCAAACACCCCCCCCCCCCCCAGGGATTACTTATGTAGAGAATCATCCATGATCCTTTTCTCATTCATAGGGTCAAATATATATACAATATACAGTGGCTATAATCTAGGCTACAATAGTGGTAACTAAATCAAGATATACATAGGAAATAGTTACACGCCAAATATAAAAGATACTGAAGATTATTTACATAATCTAACACTCCCCCGCAGTCGAAACGGGAGGTTTGCGGACGCTGAGACTGTCCCGAAAATCATCGAAGAGTATACGCGGAAGCCCTTTTGTGAAAATGTCTGCAATCTGATAACGCGATGGGACATGAAGAACCCGAACTTGACCACGAGCAACTTTCTCGCGTACAAAATGTATATCCATTTCAATATGTTTAGTGCGTTGGTGTTGAACGGGGTTACCCGAGAGGTATATGGCACTAACATTATCACAGTAAACCAATGTAGCCTTTTGGATCGGACACAGTAACTCCAAGAGAAGGTTGCGGATCCAGCAAGACTCGGAAACAACATTAGCAACTCCTCGGTATTCGGCTTCAGCACTAGACCGAGATAGAGTGGGTTGGCGCTTAGAAGACCAAAATATCAAGTTGTCGCCGAGGAAAACACAATAACCGGAGGTGGAGCGTCAGGTATCCGGGCATCCACCCCAATCAATCCTTGTGGTCGTGCATATGTAAACAAATTTGCTGCACGGCGTAGGAGATATCCGGTCTCGTGAATGTAAGGTATTGCAAGGCTCCTGCTAAACTGCGATAGTGCGTTGGATCACTATAGGGAGAGCCGGAGGAAGCAATCAATTTGGCCTTGGTATCAACGGGTGTGGGTGCTGGTTTACAGGAGACCATACCAGCTCTATCGAGAATCGCCTCTGCATATTTTTGCTGACAAAGAAACAACCCATTAGCGTGTTGGGTGACAACAATACCCAAAAAAAAGCTCAAGGGGCCCAAATCCTTCATAGCAAATTCAGACGCAAGGAGAGACATGATGGACTGACGAAGAACATCCGAGGAGGCTGTGAGGATTATGTCGTCAACATAAAGTAGTATGTATGCTATATCACTCCCTTTGCGATAAATAAACAATGAATGATCAGACTTGCTATGTAAAAACCCAATAGTGGATACAAAATCAGCAAACCGTTGATACCAGGCGCGAGGAGCCTATTTTAGGCCATATAGGGATTTCTTCAAGAGGCACACATGATGGGGATGAGTTGGATCCCGGAAACCCATGGGTTGATGCATGTAGACGGTCTCATGAAGCTCGCCATGCAAAAATGCATTTTTTACGTCTAACTGGTGAATGGGCCATGATTTGGATAGTGCCAGACTGAGAACCGTCCGAATAGTCGCCGGCTTCACCACTGGGCTGAAAGTTTCACCACAATCCACGCCAACCTGTTGAGACCTGCCATCACCAACAAGACGAGCTTTGTGTCGCTCAAAAGAACCATCAGATTTTGTTTTATGACAAAAAAACCACATTGAATGAATGACGTTCACATCAGGAGGACGGGGTACCAAATCCCACGTCTTATTTTTAATAAGAGCATTATATTCATCCAACATGGCCGTTTTTCGATTCGGGTCGGACAGGGCAGCCTTGGGGTTACGAGGCAGAGGGGAAGGGGTAACGGAAGTGGTGAGGTTAAAATGACGCTTGGGCTTATATATCCCATGTATGCTGCGGGTTGCCATGGACCGAGAAGTGGATGGACCAGGTTGGGGCTGATGTGAGCGAGAGGGTATTGTGGGTGATCTGATGGTAGGAGAGCGATGGGTTCGTGTGTAGGTAATGAGCCGTGGTGAGTTGAGGATGGAGGATTGAGAGGGGGATCGTGGATTGGTTAGAGCAGGTGCTACCCGAGAGAGGGAAAAAGCAGGTGGGGGGCTGGGGTTCCGGGCCTGTCTTTGTGCGACAGGTGAAGGTTGGGCCAATGGGGAAGGTTGGGCCATCGGGGAATGAGGTGGGTCCGTATGTGGGCCAATGGGGAAGGTTAGGCCATCGGGGAATGAGGTGGGTCCGTATGTGGGCCAATTGGGGCAGGCGAAGTGAGGAGATGATGGTGTAAGAGGGGATGCACGCCATCATCTAAAAACTCATATGTATGTGAGGTAGGAGTATGTAACTTGGCAAACGGAAACTGTGACTCATCAAAAGTGACATGTCGAGAGATGATAATCTTCCGGCTAGACAAGTCATAACACTTATATCCCCTATGGTTGGATGGGTAGCCCAAGAAAACACATGGAGTGGAGCGGGCTTGAAGTTTATTAATAGTGGTGGAGGGAAATAGAGGATAACATAGGCAAGTTCTCCATTGTTGGCGAAGGAGGGAGGATGTGGTCGAGAACTTGGTGAGCCCGGCAATGGATCTTGAAAAGCTCTGCCCAAGAAGAGTATTGGCTCTTCTCCATCTCAAGAGTGACGGGGATGACATTCTTGATGTTGTTAACGGCAAGAGCGGGATGGAATTTGTGGTCGGCCATTGATGGGGAGAGAAGCAAAACAAAAGGAGAAGGAGAAGAGGTGGGATAGGGCGGATGTTAGAGGCCTGATACCATGTAGAAAATCATCCGTGATCCTTTTCTCATTCATAGGGTCAAATATATATACAATATACAGTGGCTATAATCTAGGCTACAATAGTGGTAACTAAATCAAGATATACATAGGAAATATTTACAC
>BSSO01007390.1:0-11018 GCA_030267885.1 Mesembryanthemum crystallinum | reverse complement strand
AATTGGGGTTCTTTTTTCCAGTTCTTTCATTTTGATTTACTCAAATCTGTTAGTCTTTGTTGATTTTCTCACTCCTCAAATTTCTTTGTTTTTTTTTTTTTTTTTAAGAACTTGGATGCTTTCTTTCTTTTTTTTCTTTCACTTCAGCTATAATTGATTTGCGAGATGAAATTGATTTGCGATTGTTGAAAAATTCAAGGAACAACCAGAAGTTGATTTGCGATTGACTTCTTCATCCATCATAGTTGAAATTTTACAACTGAAATATTAAGTTAACCCAAACAATAATGAATTTGGATTTTAAAAGTATGGAATTGAAATTCCATGAATTCCCAAACAAGGGAGTTGGATTTCAATTCTAGAATTTTAAATATAGGAATTCAAATCTCGATATTTACAATGAAATCCCCGATCCAAACGCTACCTTAAAGTTTTTACACAAACATATATTTACAATGAGATGTTGTAGTATATACTTGATGATGGCATGATTGATATAGTAGGAACAAGAATTGAAGAATGAGTTGGGATCTTGATCATTTCCACGACCCATTTTCTTTACAAACATTTGGATAACTCTTGCCGTAAACTTCACACCCCTTACCTAATCCAAAATCAACCCTTGGATTAAGAGAAATCTCATTAAACTTCAAGGACAAAGAAACATCTTTCCATGTGCTTCCTGGATCAACCCTAGGGCGGAAAACCTAAACCGTCATATGCGTGCGATGAAATAAGCCTACCCGGCTTGCTTGCGGGGGGTCTTTTGGCCTGGGCTTCTTCATTCCCGCCAATTTGCTTACCTTAGCCTGTAAATACGTCCTTATTTTTGGACAGGGAATATATCTTTTAATCAATTTGAATGCATTCATGTACTTTTGGTTCACTTATGCTATAAAATCCTCATAACTCATAAGTAGGGGTGAGTAGAGTGATCCTAATCCGATGATCCGATCCGGTTTTTATCCGAAATGCGGATATCCGATCCGTAATATCCGATCCGATTTTTTTCTCATAAATTCAGATCGGATACGGATCGGGATTTTTGAAATCCGAATATCCGGTATCCGATCCGATTTTTTGTTTTATAAGAAAAATACAAAAATCTAAAAATAATACTAAAATTTTGGAGCTTTGAATGCTTCTGTTATCTGAAGTATTTGGTGATAATTATGGTACTGTGTGGTGTTGCATTTGGTTCTTTGAAGCATTTTTAATCACGCTTAGTAGCAGTTGTTTGTAATTTTGTATCATACAGTAGCCAGTAGGTAATAAAGTAAGGCCTTATTTAATTGGTTTTTATTAGAACTTGGAAATCAAATCCATATTGTTGGGAAGCGTACTGTAACTATTGTTCGTTTGGGTAGCCTCTTAATCTTTTTTTTTTCTTTTCTTTTTTTTTTTTTTTGCTATTTACTTTCTTCATAGTTGGCGCTTGGGAATTACAAGACTATTAAAAGCGGATCGGATTATCCGGTGATACGATCCAAAAAATCAGATATCGGATTCGGATCGCGTTTTTGCCGATCCGAAAAACCGGATATCCGAATTTCGGATCAAAATCGGATCGGATATCCGGTTTTGCTCACCCCTACTCATAAGCCCTGAAACATGTTATAGCCTTCAAGCCTCGTTCACCTAGTAAATAATTATGGTTGAACGAATAAAATGATTTATTTACATATTTTAACCAAATTTACATATTTTAACCAATACATATAATTGGTAAGCAATGTATAATGTGATCACATTTAGAATAATGATTTGTCAACTCACATGGTTAACTATGGTTGTGGCACGAATCTTATTCATTTATGTTAATAAATCATTATTCAATTAAATGGTAGAGTTCGTACTTTAATTTGTATAGGCGAGTTGGGAGTCTAAGACGTCACTCCTCGTACCCGCGGCTTTAATCAATCTCGTGGTTAGAAACCATAAAGCCACTAGTTCATCCCTATCCTCAGGGTGTGCAAATAGGTTTTAAAACTCAAGTAATAACCTTTTTGGTTTTTATTTTGCAGTATGCTTCAGTTGCAAAATGATTTTTCTCAAAATCTCGATGGCGAATTCTCTTTGGTTTCTATCTTGCTTAATTTCATAGTCAGTCAAACACGACTATTCTTGTTTTGGTGGGGGTCATTTGTGGAGCTACCCTTTAAATATAGTGGTCAATTGAATGTCACTGTGAATCCAATTTGACATCACTTAATTTATATTTTGGTTTCGCCACTGGAGGGGGTTCTTGCCAGCGTCTTATTTGTAAAGTTATTTATTTGATGAATGCAATGAGGTATCATAATAGTAAACATATATGTACTTATTAGCACCTAATATAACTAGAAAAGCCCAATCTTTTTGAAGCCATGATTTAGTCTTTCTCGTTATCCATATTCTTCACAAATCCCTATATATTCCTCGCTCTCGTTGACACTTCGCCTAATTTTTCGACTGTTCTATGCTTGTCAAGTTATTTTGGTTCGTTCTCCATCGCCATCCCAGAAACTAGATTTAGTCACTTGTGGTAGTGTTGCGGGACTTTGATGCAGGAGCATATACATCATTCTTCCTTGCCACCAAGTTACACTAACTTTTTCCTTTGCCTTATGATTGTCGTTCAAAATTGAATTTTTATCATTTATTAGAGCCTAGTGAATGGAAATAGAGGGAGAGAGTTCTCATAAAAGACCTCGACTATGTAATCAGTAGTGAATGGAGTATGTGAAACTGAGGGTGATGATTGAGATGACCATTGAAGACAACTTTAACAAGATGGATTGTTGAAAAGCTAGTAGAAAATGAATGTACATACTTGTGCGAATAACTTGACTCTTTGTTTAAAATTGCAAATGTATGGCTACGACTAGACTCTAGCATACAATGAGATTTTTGCTCATTAAAATTTGGAGTAGGATTCAAATAGTATCATTATTTAGCCAACATAGAAATCATAATATATATGGCAACTTATCGTAGCAATTTGTTTTAGAAGAAGAACCAATAGAAAAAGAAGTAGCTTGAGTATTAGTTTAGACCTGTTTTCTCTGTTTAATTAACTCCATCCATTTCTCACCAATTTGTTGGAGACAAATACTTAGGATTGTTTTCTTATGATGTAATCCTGGTTTTCTTGTCTTTTTCGGGGGAAAGAAAAAAAACAGCAATTGGTCTTAGATAGGTGCTAAACAAACTGATATCTATATATATCTATATAAAAACATAACAAGACTCTCATTCCCCCCCATTTGATTGCCATGTGCCATTATGATGTAGCCTCCAAATTGCAATGTTAGATGACGTGGCATTGCTGATATTTAATCTATATGAGAAAAAAAAATTATCCTATCATCTTCCCAATTAATATCACTTCAATTGAAATAATGTTTTGCACAACTCTTATAATAATTCATAAATCGTCTAATAAATTTGTCTAATTTAATAATAACAATTGAGTTCATTTATGAAAACATGTTAAAAATCATAATCATCTACTTACTATTTACTCTAAATATGTGCAGTAAATTGTAAACTAACTATAAAAAAGAAGACCTAAATAGTAAATTTGTGCATCGCACGCGTGCATCATGCAGATACTAGACCACTGAAAAAAAAAATAAAAAAAATCTATAAACATGTTAAAAGACATCAAAGGTCACAACAAGACTCTCACTCACCCATTTGATTGCCACGTGTCATTGATAATGTGGCCTCCAAATTGACATGTCAAGTGATGATGTGGCATTGCTAATATCTAATATAAAAAAATCATCCTATCATCTTCCCAATTAATATACTTCATGAATCGTCGTCTAATAAATATGTCTAATTTAATAATAACAATTAAGTTCATTTATGAAAATATGTTACAATTCAGAATCATCTACATACCATTTACCCTAAATATACGCAATAAATTGTACACTAACTATCAAAAAGAATACCTAAATAGTAAATTCGTGTGTTGCATGAGTGCATCATGCAAATCTGTACTAGACCACTGAAATGTCTATAAACATGTTAATGGACATCAAAGGTCACTTAATGTGGAGTGTGTTATAGTTTTTTTTTTTTTCGAGAAAATAAAATAGCATTAGAGAAAATCCATACGGCATCTACAAATGAGATTGAATTCAACAAAAGTAGAGATCTAAAATAAGAAAATACATTTGAGTTGAAAAGGTATCTAGCAGTTGAGATGTAACAATTCCGAACAGTTTACTTTTCATCGTAGTTTTTCATATTACAGCCTTTTCGCAAAAGACCTTGCCAAAACTTTGATAAATATTCAGATCCGATATTGTAGATCACCTCTTGAAGAAAAAGATCTACTATAGTACCATACAAATGAACAAAATAAACACTAATAACACTCTCAAAAAGAGAGAGATAACCAAACCCAATGAATGGGAGAAACTAACTCTCACAAAAGGAGAGATTGATTTTGTTCGACTACAATCAACTAGAAAACTGAATGAAGAAATTAAAAAAAAAAAAAAAGGGCTTACCATTAGCGTTAAACCGCTGATGGCAGCCCCTGAAATTCAAAAATGGAGTTAGGGTTTTTTTAGAGAGGGGAGGAAGAAAGCGAGAGGCGGCTAGGTTTACTATTGGAATCCGATAATTAACTACTCTTATTTTATGTAGATGATAATTGACTACTGAGTTTTATATAATATCACATTTATTCACTCTATATATCAATATATGACCGTTTCGAATTCCTATTTTGATATACTATACAAAACTACCACATTATAGTCTTACTCACAAAAAAAAATCTATTTCGTGAAAATGATTAAAAATGGACGACTTATAAAAATATATTACTCATACGACATCATCGCACGGGGGATCTATTTTAAGAAATTAAAAACACAACATTTAAATTAAAGGAGAGCTATTTTGTGAACTTCATTTTCTTTATTATTCCCTCGTACTTGTTTGCATTTATAATGAGAAGGAGAGAGATCAGATGATTAGAAAGTTGCTAATGGGCATTAAAGGAGAATTGATCAAGGGATAATTATAAGTGTCAAAGGGATAATTTTATCTTCATCACTTTACCACATTATGAAGTGTATACAGTAGGACTAATCGAAAAGGAAAGTGTAAACATGTTAGCAGGGCGGATGGAATAGTTGTTATTAATTCTCTCAAGATGATAGACATATATTTGAGGAGATTGAAAACATCACTGTTGATGCTCATTGTGGTACTCACTACTGTTTGGCTAACTAGGAGCATCATTGTAAGGATCAATTATGCTTTGTTGTTATGTTATTTTCCTCATGATGTTGATCGTCTCATTTTCAAGTTGTTTGATAGTGTAGGATCCCTCGTTGCCTTTCTTACATGTTCATAGTAAAAACTGATAGGTTGGTTAGACTCCAACTTGTATAGAATTGGAGATGAGATTTGTCATTTTAGTGTGTGTACATATCAACTTATCAATTATTCATTCACTCAACCAGTTCAATTCACTTCAGCTCATCCAGTTCAATTCTACAACTTAGTTGTCATCTCGCTGATTACTATTCATTCAATGTCTATTCGATTCAATTAATTTATGTTTTAGTTTAGTTTAGATCATTTTTTTAATTGAAATGAATACAGCCTTAAAATCCATCTCGATCCAATTGTGTGTATACTCAAAGGTTAAGAATATTACAAAATCCAAGAGGTGTTTGGCCAGCTAGTAAATAATATTAGAGCTTATACATTAGGTCAAGCGTTCAACCGCCTCGGGTAGCATCTACACGAATTTGTCATGGAATACTCGAGGTCGTGCGTAATGAGGTGCCCTTTTGCTACACCCAATGATAAAGGAGGTTCCTCCTTGCCAAAAAAAAAAAAAAAATTACATAGGTCGTGACAGGCCAATGTTCATCAAAGTTAAATGGGTTGAGTCAAATATGGACTATGAAGTTAGTAGTAATGGAAACCATGAGAAGAATGATACTAAAAACAATATGGAGGATCATTATAGAGTAGAGAATGTTGGACATCAAGGTGAGTTAGTGGGAGGCATAAGTAGTAAACCACCACCAATATTCCTCTCCTTTCAAGGAGGTATAAGTGCAACCACCATACTTGGTGGCTCTTCCGATGGACAGGATGGATTGAATGGTAATGCCCAGAAGAATACAGAGGGGGTTTTATCCCTGTATCAGCAAAGAACAGCACAAAGAGATGTCAGGTGGCTCTGAGCACCAGTATTCCTGTGAATATATCAGCTTTCTCAATCCTTGAAGATTGAGAGGTTCAGCAGGAACAAAATAAGAACACCTTGGAGGAGATAGAGGGGAAGGAGGGAGGAGGTGACCCTTATGCTCAATGATATTATCAGCATGGAACATTAGGGGCTTTAATAAGCCCTACAAGCACCATGAAGTGCTTGATTTCATGAGAAGTAAAAATATTGATATTTTAGGGCTCTTTGAGATGAGAGTTGAAAAACACAAAGCAAATAAGATTGTGAAGAAATTTAGTAGGTGGTATAAGTGGAATGATAACTATGCTAGTCATAGTAATGAGAGGATTTGGATCTTTTGAAAACACACTAATGTAGAAATGGTGGTTATTCAAGCCTCAGCTCAAGCCTCTCTCTACAGAGTTAAAAGTAGAAGCACTGATTTGGACTTCTTTGTATGTATGATATATGCAGCCAATACAGCTGAGAGCACGAAGCAGCTATGGTCTAATCTTATTGGTTGGAACACAACCATTGACAAACCATGGATTATTATAGGAGACTTCAATGTTGTACTCCATTCGGATGAAAAGCTCAGCACTACCCCTCCATCTCTCCATGATATGCAGGATTTCTCTGATTGTGTGAACCAATTAGATATTATGGATGCTGCACCAACTGGAGCCTTATATACATGGACTAACAAACAAGATGATGATAGTAGAGTTTGGTGTAAATTGGATAGAGTGATGGTCAAGCCTCAGTGGTGCCTCAAAGCAATTCAAACACAAGTGGAGTTCTTACCAGCTGACACTTCAGATCATTCCCAATCTTTAGTCACTATTCATGAACAGCTACCCCCACTTAAGAAACCCTTCAGGTTCCTCAACTGCTGAACCGAGGATCCACAATTTCTCTCTATTGTAGAGAAGACATGGTCTATCAGAATCAGTGGCTACGGAATGTGCAAAATTTTTTAGAAACTCAGATTAATGAAGTATGAGTTCAAGACGCTCCATAAGGCCAACTATGTCAAGATCAGTTATAGAGTCAAAGAGTACCAAGCAAAGCTCTACAAGCTTCAAGAAAGTCTTCAACACTCCCCCAAGGATAAAACTCTTAGCAGCTGAAAAAGAAGCCATTAAACAATATACTGCTGGGAAGAATGCTGAGATCAGTGCTCTGTACCAAAGAACTAAAATCTTTTATATTCAAAAAAATGACACTAACAATGCTTACCTCCATGCCAGAGTCAAGGTGAAGAACTCTTTTGTAAAGATTGGGAGTATAAATGATGGATACAACAATCAAGCTGCAGGGCACAAAGGAGTTGCAACTGCATTTGAAGACTATTATAAATTTCTCTTGGGCACCAGGAGCTCAACTACAACTTTTGATCCAGAAATCTTCAAGGAGGGACCTACCCTCATTGAACAGATGTGTGAAGAAATGATGAGAGATATCACCCCAGAGGAGGTAAAGCTAGCTCTCTTTTCCATTCCTGATGATAAAATTCCAGGTATGGATGGCTATACCTCTATTTTCTTTAAAAAAGCTTGGTCCATAGTTGGCAATGATGTAACAGATGCTATCCTAGATTTCTTCAAGACCAATAAACCAATTAAGCAGCTCAACACCACCCTGGTTACTCTCATCCCTAAGTGTGACACTCCTAGTAGTGTGATTCAGTTTAGACTTATTTCTTACTGTTTAGTCTTGTATAAAGCAATCACAAAAATAATTACAGCAAGGTTCCAACATGGGCTTCTACATTTGATTGGCAAAGAACAGGGGGCATTTGTGAAAGGAAGAACACTCCTCTTATGCATGAGCTTGTAAAACACTACTAGAGAGCTAACATCTCACCAAGAGCCATGGTCAAATTGAATATTAAAAAAGCTTATGACTCATTGGATTGGGGATTTCTTCACAATATACTCATTGCTTTTGGTTTTCCTGCCAAGATCATTGAGTGGTGGATAATGGTATGTGTTACATCATCCATGTATTCACTCAACATAAATGATAGCATTGAGGGTTTCTTTACTGGTGCTAGAGGTGTTAGACAAGGGGATCCTATGAGCCCTTATCTATTTGTTTTGTGCATGGAAGCTCTCTCGAGGATGCTCGTAAATTAGGAATAACCCCAATTTCAATGACCATCCAAAGTGCTCTAGACTTCAGTTGAATCATTTACTCTTTGCTGATGACTTGCTGATATTTAGTAGAGGTAATCACTATTCAGTCAAGGCTATGGTGGATACCTTCAATCAATTTGCCGCCGTGTCAAGACTTGAAAGCTAATGCAATGAAAACATGCATCTATTTTGGGGGAGTTAAGCATGAGGATAAGCAACCGATTCTGTAGACCACTGGATTCACTGAAGGGTCATTCCCTTTCAGATATCTTGGCATACCATTCACTACCTCTAGACTCTATTGATATGTGTCAGCCTCTCATAGAGAAAATCAAGAGAAAGATACAAAACTGGAGCACAAAAATGTTGAGTTATTTTGGTAGAGTCCAACAACTCATTGGTTTTTGGGATCTACAATTTCTGGAGCTCTATATTCCCAATACCCAAGTACTGCATCAAGCAAATTGAGAAATTATGCAAAGATATTTTCTGGCAGCGAGCACAAGATCAACAGAAAGTCATATTCATGAGTTGGTATGATGTTTGCAAGCCTAAAGAAGACGGAGGGCTAGGTATAAAGGAAGTGCTTAGCTAGAATAGAGGACATATATGTAAGAATATATGGAAGCTTGATGGTCACCAAAACACCTTATGGGTTCAATGGGCTCATGAATACTACCTGAAACACACTGATATCTGGTCCCATGAAGAAAGACAGAATGACTCTTGGGGCTGGAAACAAATGCTACCCATCAGAGACATTTTGATTGACCTTGCTAGTAATAGAGAGGCTGCAAAAAAGAAGTTGAATGAATGTGAAAATCAAGTACACTTCTTTACAGGAAAAGCCTATGACTGGCTTAGAACAAAAGGGGCTCAGTGTAAATGGAAGAGAACATTATGAGAATCAGTAGCAGTTCTAAGACACAGTGTCATATTGTGACTTGCTGTATATGACAAACTTACAGCTATTGACAACCTCAGAAAAAGAGGGTTCTGCATCCCGTCATGTTGTAGCCTATGTCTTCAAGGTCCCGACTCTACATTTCATTTGTTCTTCTCTTGCGGAATCATTACTGAGATCTGGCAGGGCATTCTAAAGTGGATTGGCATTAGCAGAAGAAGGATGAATCTACCTCAAGAACTCTACTGGTTGCAAAAGAATGTCAAAGGGAAGAATCAGATTGCAAAGCTCAGAAGGGATGCTTTAGCTGCAGTCGTGTATGATGTTTGGAGGGAAAAAATGCTAGAATTTTTGGCAATCATCAGAGATCCCCTAGGCAAATCATTGATCACATACAGTATCAACTACATGTTAGGCACTATACCTCTTGTAATGAAAATTCCTGTAGGTGCTTTTACCGATGTTTGTTTGTAGTTTTGTAACAAGACTAATTGTAAGTGTAAGGTTTACTTTGAACCTTGTTGTATAAGTGATTTACAAAAAAAAAAAAAGTTAAATGGGTCGATAATCTCTTGACCCCAAATATGACCTTTTTTATTAAACAAGATGGAAATGCTTGCAAAAAAAAAAAAAAAAAAAGATGGAAATGCTTGACTTGGACCTAACTTCTTTAATACATGTATGACCTATTCTTGTTAATTCATTTATCTTTTTTTGTTTTCCTGAACTAGTTGGGAAAAATAAACTTAAATTATAATCCAAGCCTTCGAACCAAATATAATTTACATCAAATAGTCTTTAATTGTCCCAAATAGTAAAAATTATATTATACTCCTTCAATCCCACTATTATGTTTCCAAACCAAAATTGACACAAAAATTTAGGAGGAAAAATTTGGCCATTTTTGCCCTTGTGAAATGGAGAGAATATAATATTTGGATGTGAGAGAGATATAAAATAAGAAGAGAGAGTGATTGGAGAGAGAGAGATTGGAGAAAGAAAAAAGAGTTTTTAATTGTATTTTTTAAACATTGGGAGTATATGGGATTTAATTGGTTTGGAAAGTTAAGTGTGGGACATAATTTTTAATGGTTTGGAAACGTAATAGTGGGATGGAGGGAGTATTGGTTACTTACTTCAAGTTAATTAAATTTAAAATTGACATCTATAATATATTAAAAAGGGGTGAAGTAAATATAGGACGCCACATCATCACCCAAATTAATGCTATTTTCTTAGAAATATAGAAAAAATAATATATGTGATTAAGAAGATTTGAACCCGTGACCAACAACAAATTATAATGAGATCATGACCATGTCATCTATCTTTGTTATATGTTAAAATAAGTTAAAAATTTTACTATATGGGGTTGAAATCATGAGACATTTAATAACAGCTCAATTTTTTTTTATAATATCTTTTCACATAATCTTTTTGAGAGTTGTTAATAATAATAGTTTGTATATAATATACAAATAAATTGTAAATTATCTATTTATGATTATAATATTATTTATCTATGAAATATTAAGGAAAAAAATATAAACATCATCTCAACAAATTAAAAGTAAAGTACCCAAAATAGAGAGAATTTAAAAATATCAAAAAAAAAAAAAAATGCATAAGAAGGTGTATTTTTTATCAAGAAAACATGAATAAGACAAAATACCTTACAAATACATGACAATTATGATATAACTCTCACATTAAAATTAGGATATAACTCTCACATTATTAGTTCTTAAATAGTATGAAAAGCTCAGTTGGTCTATCATTTGGACAA
>BSSO01007389.1:0-11019 GCA_030267885.1 Mesembryanthemum crystallinum | reverse complement strand
TCATTTTCAACGCATACATTATGTGATGCAAAATTTTACATTAAAGCAAATAAACACATAAAATTTCAAGAAAAAAATGTTATACAAATGAACTCATAAAAAAAGAGAGAAAAAGAAAATTGTGATAATGATATTATAACAATCAACTTATTACAATTCTAATACAAACTAATTTCAATTTAAATCGTGAATTAACTTTCTCCATGTTTAAATGGATAACATGGTAAGTGATAAAATTTGAGATAATACTTAGTCGACTGAAGTAGTACATAACTTGTATTATTTTCCATTAAGGGATGCCGAGGTATATATTGAGATGATATAAATATACTGATTAATTGATTGATTGTAAAAACAAAAATTGCAGGTTTAATGCACAAGAATTTCTAACAAGAAGTAGAGGGAAGAAAATATTGTTTGTAGGAGACTCTCTGAGCCTCAACCAATGGCAATCTCTAACATGCATGCTACATGCCGCTGTGCCTCAAGCCAAATACAACGTTGTTCAGAAAAAACCCATATATTCCTTTGAATTTCCTGTAAGTATATTATGCCAAAAGTTCTCATCTTTTACATTAACAAATTTGAGTCACTTTAGTATTTTAGCTAATATGAGTTATGTTATATTCATAACGGTTATCGATAAAATTTGTTTATAACTAATGGGGCCCGCATTACACAGCAAATATGATTATGATCATAATTTGGTAAACCTTTCTATTACCAAATATTCAAGTTAGAAAGAGAAACAAAAAGGAAAGAAAGAAACTAGAAAGAGAGATGTTAGATTAAAGTCCCGCTCTAATGTCATATCATGAAGACATTTCAAGCACGTATACACCAATACTTATGCATAGAATTTCAAGAGTCATAATAAATGAAATATATATTTCCTATGTGCATGATATACAAAATATATTGATGTAATATCTTTTGAGTGACCAAATCGGATATTCGTTGCAATTTCTAAAATTTGAAATTGAAACGGTTCAAAGGGTCTCTAATATCTGTGAAAACTTCTAGTCGAAAATGATTAGACTGTTTCTTATATATAGTTTAGAAATCAAAACCGTTTATAAACGAATCCTTAACCGGTATCCCGTCTAACTCAAAAAAAAAAAAAAAATCAGAAATAAGAATTCAAATTAGCTATTTAGGCCCGTTAATATACAAGCCCAAGCATGGATTACTTGTTTGGGAAATGGTTTTATAGACCCTCCTTACTTTTTTTTCTTACTAATAAACTTCCAATATGGAATAAAACTAGAAAATTTAAAGGAAAGAAATTCGGTACAGGGTCCTAACATGTGGGATCTGGAAAAAGAACCGGTTGCAACCAGTTTCCAACTTTAAGAACCGGTTGCAACTCCGGACCCACCATTTCCAATGCAATTCCAGAGTCCAATTACAAATATCACAGTTCTTTGCTCACCCCAAATATTATTTCTTGATAGTTTATATGTATCCATTACTCAACCTTCTGCATAGTCTAATTTGTAAATTTGTACATGAATTTCTGCCCTTCCATTATTCCAAATCGGATCAAAGTTTCATTAAAAAAGAATTGTGATTGATTATTTCAGGAGTATCAACTTCAAATTGATATGGAATGGCACCAATTCCTTGTGGACATAGACGAAGAAAAGATAGGAAGAGTATTGAAGCTCGACTCCATCAAGGGTGGTGATGCATGGAAGGGTTATGACTTGTTAGTCTTCGACAGTTGGCACTGGTGGTTTTACAAGCCTCCTCAACAACCGTATGTCCCACTATTCTCTATTTTAAATAACCATTTAATAAGTATATAAAATATTTGTATTGTTACACTTTTATTATGTAAACTACACTGAGTTCATGCATACTTTGTTAATATTTTTTATGATTTAAATTAATTTTTTTTTAGGAAATTAGTTAATTGTGGTAATACATTTGCAGATGGGACTACATTGAAGTGGGAAATAAGACAGTAAAGGATATGGATCGAACAGAGGCATTCAAGATTGGATTTGGAACTTGGGCTAAATGGGTCGACACTGAGGTTGATGCTTCTAAGACCAAAGTGGTTTATCAAGGCATCTCAGCATCACATTATCAGTAAGATTATTCCCTCCACCATCTAAAGAATTTGCNTTTTTTTTTTTTGGTGATAGTTTTTGAATGTGTTGAAACAAAAAACTACACATTGAAAGAACACACCTCCATGCTTTTGTTATGAATTACAGGTAAAGGAGAACAGCACTCAAAGTTTAGCTAAATCACATATCATAGATCCCTTGATTAACATGTTGAAACTTCAAATACATGAAGCCTGTTATTTGGAAAAGGAATATGTGATACTTAGTACCACCAAATACCACATTTTCCTCTTCCAAGTACCGGGCCTCACCTTATACAAGTTTTTGTAAATTTTTACGATTTCTATCCTATCCCAATTGAGATTCACTATTCGTTGCACATGTAAATGGAGAAAGCAGAATCAAACATAATATGAACAAACCTAATTCAAAATTAATCCAATGAGTTTCGAAAAAGATTTTTTCAACCGAAACCCTTATCAAGGAGGCAACTAATCAAAGAACTAACCAAACCTGACATGCTTAGAAACCAAAAAAGTAAAATTACACGACCCGAACCCAATCAGAACAACAAGTGTGATAGACCTACTTTATAGTTTGTATGGCAAAAAATTTCTCACTTTTGCACGCCTAACTTTGTTGGGCCTATTTTTTTTTTTTATTTTTTTTTAGTGGCTCGGATTTTGGGAAACCAAGAGCATCAAACTGCATTGGAGAGACAGAGCCAGTGAAGGGGTCCAAGAGCCCAGCACCACCAAGCCAAGGAATAGCAATTGTGAAGAGCATTTTGGGCCAAATGAAGACCCAAGTTCTATTTTTGGACATATCATTGTTGACCCAATTGAGGCCCGATGCACACCCTCAGCACTACAGTGACCCCAAGCACACGGGCGGGGACTGCACCCATTGGTGCATTGCTGGGGCCCCTGATGCTTGGAATCTCCTCTTGGTTGCATCTTTATATTAGGTGCTCCTTTTTTTATAGATTACTTTTTTCTTTTACAATTATATCTTTATTTTTTTCCTCATACAAAATCGTAAATGATAAAGATCCAATTATTTTTGGAGAGAAAACTCCCGTGTTCTTCCTTCATGTTCCCTTACCCTTGTTTCTCTCAATGGAAGTTTATACTAACTACTGGTAAACGAGATATAACTATACAGATGAGCAGCTAATCTTTTGTTCTGTAAAAGTTGTTGAATTTTCATTAATGTAGTTGTTAAGAAAAATAGAGCGTACATCAGAAGCGATCAAATAAAGATCAAGACAATTGGAAGTATTAGAGAAGTAGTTAAAACAAAGGGCAAAGATTCTACACGCAAGATTTACGTGGAAACCCGAAAATCGGGCAAAAAACCACGGACGACAATAGCAAATTCACTATAGAGAAGAGTAGAAGAGAATCCTTCAAACGCATGAAAGCAGATGAGGAATTACAAGAGCTAAACTATCAACTCACAAATAAAACTCTCTCAAAGATAAAGATAGTGAATACTCCCGGATATGATCCTCAAAGGATGATCTTACAAGGATGGTCTTCAAGGTGGTAGGAGGTCTCCTTAAATAGCTAAAGAGTTTGACCAAATTAGGAAATCCAAACCAACTAAAATTCTACTTCCGAAACAATAATAAAAGTAATATTTCTAATACAATTCAAAATAGAAATTTAAAATTACAAAATATAGGAAAGTAGATATTGATATGGTTTGACTGAGCAATAAGCAACGATTGAACCAATTAAGGAAATTTCCATAAACGAAACGTTGAGGTTTTGGGGCATAATTCTCAACAATAGTTTGTCTGAAAGTGATATATATGTATATGTTTCTCTTTTCTAAGGAAAAAAAAAATAAAAGATTATTGGCATACATTGCAATGAAATTACATGCGTACAAAAAAAGTGATGACAAAATTGTACATTAATAATCCATTAAAAAAAATCTTTGTATAAAATCTTTAGTCGATTATTCATTAATTTTTAAATTAATGTGCCATAAAAATCATATTTATCTTTTTTTTTTTCCTTTTGCAAAAAATATCATATTTATGTTAATAGGGTGCAACCCAGGGATACAAATGTAATTTTTTTTATTTACCATAACCATAACCACCGAAACAATTCATTCAACGTCCACCACCAAGGGTATGAAATATTACTTTGCTATAAAATTGGATCTTAAACAGGCTTACGATACGGTTTTGTGGAATTTTGTGAGGCATGCTTTGAAATCTTTTTAATTTGATGACCATACCGTTGCACTTATCATGAATTGTCTTTCTATGCCAAATGTTGTTATGGTAAATGGTCAGATGGCTAAAAGATTTATTCCTACGAGAGTGCTCAGACAAGGAGATACTTCTATGTATTGAACATTTATTCAAAATTATAGATGAGGTATGTGAGAAAGGGGAGTGGAAACCTTTCCATGTGGGAAAGAAGAAACTCTCAGTCTCACACTTACTATTTGCTGATGATTTGTTGACTTTTGGAGAGGCTACTATGGAAATTTTTGATAATGCGATGCATGTAACGATACTTTATGTATGGCTTCTAGCATGAAAAGTACTAGTAATAAAAGCAGATTAATCTTGTCCAAAGAAGCCCCCTCTTTATCAATGAGTTGGCTGAGAATCATTTAAGCATCAAGGTTTGTGAATATCTTGGTACCTATCAGGGTTTTCCCTTGAGAGCTAGAAGACCTAAACATAATGACTTAAAATATTACGATCGACGTGATCCCTCAAATGCTCACAAAAAATAATCAAAGCAATTAAAGAGACAATAAGCAACACAAGTGATTTTTAATTGGAAACCCAAATCGGGAAAAACCATGGTCGTATTAGAACAATATGAGTTGTTAGGATGAGATTACAATTGCCAAGGACACTTGAGGCTATTGTCCACTATGGGTATTTTTACTTGAGGGACCATGAAACTTTCCCATAACTACCCCATTATTAGAGTATTACACCCATTACTAGTCTCTTAAACCTTACCCTCGATCTTAAACACATAAACAATTACAACTATTAAGGGAAATTATATATAATATCTAACACATAAAGTTATTGTCATTGCGCCACTGCTAATTTTCTTTTTAAAGAAAAAAACTAAAAAATTAGCTAATATAATCCACAATTAAAAATTGTTATGGCTATATTTTACTTATCTTTCTACACAATTATATCAAGCATGTGTTTTACTTGTTTAGTGCACCACACTTATATTATGTGACTTGTTCCTAATACTAATTTTTATCTTTTAACTTGTCCCTCTGGTTTCTTGTGTTACCTAATTTCTCATTATATTATTTAATAAAGTCCCATCATTTTTGTATGCGTATGTGAGACAAATATTTATTACTAATGCTACTTAATTAGACCTATTTATGACAAGTCAAACCCGCTAGATTCAATGCAATTGGATATGGATATTTGATGCTTACAAACTCAAGTAGTCAGATTCTCTCTCGGTGCATGTTAGCTCCCTGCTAGTTTGCACCGTCGCCATGGCCAAGGGAAATCGAGGTCGACCTAAGAAACAAGAGCAAGTGAAGGGTTCTCAGAACAAGGATTCTGCAGCTGGTGAGAAGCAATCGAAATCGGGAGAGAAGGTGAAGAACGCAATGCCTAATCCAGCAAATGTAGCAAGAAATCTCAACACGGAGCTTGATACGACTAGTGCGAAGCAGCTTGCTGATGCGGTGGACATACTGAAGAAGGTTCTAACGCCATCCACTAGCTCTGTGCAATCCTCAGCACAAGAGAGGCTAAAATCGGCAATCCAGGGGTTAACACCACCTTCGAGTAAATCTTGGGCGATGGAGGTTGAAGAGGAGATGGAATCGGAGCGGAATCAAGGTAAATCTATCTCACCTTGGGAAAATTTTGATATTTTAAAATTGAGCTCTGCGGGATTTAAACTTCAATTTATGCCACCTGATGAAGTAAATGGAAAGAAATTTGAGAAGATTGAATTGGTTGACATTAAGTCAGAAGTTGAATACTAGAAATGTTCTGTTATATGTAATGTCCTTGGGGCTAAGCCTCCATAGCAGATTATGAATGGATATATCAGGCAAATCTAGAAAGCATTTGGTGTTGATAAGGTTTTTATGATGAAGAATGAGATGATCCTAGTCCATTTTGAGTCTATGATTAGGAGGGATGAAGTTTTGAAGATTGGGGTATTCCTTTTCACAGTAAACCTTTGATTGTTAGACCATGGAGTGAGGAGGTGGATGTTTTGAGTGAGAGCATTAATTCAGTCCCAATCTGGACTAGGTTTCCTAACTTGGGTGTCAGATACTGGTGCCGTAGAGGAATCAGTAAAATATGCAGCCTAATTGGTCATCCAATCATGGTGGATAAAAACACAGAGATGAAGGTGGGTATCAATTATGTTCGTGCTCTTGTGGAGGTACCTGTTGATGGAAACTACCCTGAGGTGGTGGAATTTTAGAATGTTCAAGGGAGAATTATTTCTCAAGCAATGGTATATGAATGGAAGCCTTCTAAATGTACACACTGTCAAGCTTTGGGACATGAAGAAATGCAGTGCAGAAAGAAGCTACCAAAGAAAGTTTTGTAACCCAAACCTAATGTTGCTCTTACCCAGGATGCAGTTCCAATACAACTTACTCAGAACAAGAAAAATGC
Source organism: Mesembryanthemum crystallinum (assembly GCA_030267885.1). NCBI lineage: Eukaryota > Viridiplantae > Streptophyta > Magnoliopsida > Caryophyllales > Aizoaceae > Mesembryanthemum > Mesembryanthemum crystallinum. The sequence continues at coordinate 4,284 of BSSO01007389.1, read as the reverse complement.
ACAGAAGAAGACGGATGGGGAAGGATGGACAAAGGTAGATAAGGCTCCCAAAAATGATGCAACAAAAAATCAGAAAGGTAAAAAAAAGACGTGAATCCTGGTGATGCTTCAACATCAAATCCCTTTGAAGTATTGGTGGAGGATGAAACAAAAATGGAAGCTGAGAATGGCAATGTGCAAGCTATCCCTGTCCTTATCCCTGATGGACATGGATAGACTATTCTCATGGAATGTTAGAGGCCTTAATTGGCCTAATAAACAAAGAGAGATTTCTCTCTTTTGTAGGAGGAATAAGTTAGGAGTTGGTGCTCTACTTGAAACTAAAATAAAAGTTGATAAGGTTGTGGATTGTTATAGTAGAGTTTGTAGAGATTGGGTATTTTTTGCCAATCACCAACAACATCCCAATGGTAGAATATGGCTTTTGTGGAGAAAAGAGATCTATGATGTAGCAATTGAAGAGGTGTCTGCTACGTTCATTGCAAAGTCACAGAAGTAGCCACTAGAGAGGTATTTTATGCCACGTTCATTTATGCTTTTAATGATGTGAATGATAGGAAGGTGTTATAGGGTTCTCTTTGTAATATTGCTCAACACATAACTTCCCATGGGTTGTGCTTGGGGATTTTAACTGTGTGCTACATCCTTCTGAGAGATTAGGTGGTAATCCAGTTTCTTTTGGGGATATAAGGGATTTTAAGATATGTGTGGATCAGTGTATGCTGCAGGAGCTTCATTGGGAGGGATGCTCTCATACCTGGAGTAATAAGCAGTTTGGAAATGACAGAATCTAGTCCAAACTAGACAGAATTCTTGTCAATGGACAATGGATTATAAAATACTGATTCATTTGATGTCTATGCATTTGAAGAAGTTTCTGATCACAGTCCTGTCATTGTTAATTTTACCTTGAATTCAAAGGTGAAAGCTCTTCCATTTAAATATTGTGATATGTGGGCTGAAGATGAGATGTTTGATGACATTGTTAAAGAAGCATGGTCAATAAACAAAAGGGGGAATAAGTTGAATATTATTGCTCATAAACTCAGAGCCTTGAAAATCTCTCTCAAGAGGCTACACAAAAGGAAATATGTGGATATTACTGGGCAGGTTGAAAAATGCAGAACAAGATTATAACAAGCTCAAGAATTCTTACATGCTCATCCATTTGATACTGAAGCACAAACTTCTGAGAAGGAAATTTTGTGAGAATACATTTCCATTAATGCAACTACTGAAAAGCATCTTAGACAAAGAAGCAAGGTTGACCGGAATCAGATTAGGGGACTCTAATACAGCATACTTCCATGCAGTAATGAATCAAAGAAGGAACATGAGTAAAATCATATCAATTGAAGATCAAGCAAGGCAAAGATGCTATGATCCTGAAGTAATAAAGGAACACTTTATTTCTTATTTCAGGGATATGTTAGGGAAATGTGCTAATAGAAATCCTATTGATCCTAATGTGGTAGAATTATGGTAAAACACTTCAGGTTGAGAAACAACTGCAACTCATTGCTCCTATCACTACAGAGGAGATAAAAGAAGCTTTTTTCTCTATTCCTAACCTGAAAATTCCAGCGCCTGATGGGTATAGTGCAAGTTTCTTCAAGGCTGCATGGGTTACGATTGGTAGAGACTTGTGTGATGCTGTCATGTAATTTTTTGAAACTGCACAAATTAGAAGTGGTATCAATGCTACAGCCATTGCACTGATCCATAAGTCTGAAAATGCAAGCAAAGCTAGTGAGTACAGGCCTATATCTTGCTGCAATATTCTGTACAATGCTATATCCAAGATCTTATGTAAGAGATTGAAAGTGGTCCTGCTAGATATCATACAGGACAACCAGGGTGCCTTTGTTCATGGTCGATCAATTAGTCAGGACATTATTAGATTATATGGAAGGCATAAGGTGTCACCTAGATGCATGATGAAGATTGACCTATGCAAAGCTTATGATACAGTTGATTGGAGGTTTGTACTTGAGTTACTAGTGGCAATGGGTTTCCCAAGCAAGTTTTGTGAATGGATTAAGGCTTGTATCACTACAACAAGTTATTCAGTGATAGTTAATGGTGAATTGTGTGGGTTTTTCTAAGGAGGGAGAGGTCTCTGACAAGGGGATCCAATATCCCCTCTATTATTTGTGATAGCTATGGAGTATTTTACAAGACTCACACAGAGAGCTGCAGCAACCTTCTTATCCTTCATATTCAATCCTCTCTACAAAACACTACAATTGGTCAATCTATGCATCGCTGATGATTTGCTACTGTTTTGCAAGGGTAATGCATCTTCAGTCCAGGTACTTCAAACTTGTCTTGATGATTTTGCAAATACTTTTGGGTTGAATGTTAGTACAATGAGGTCTTGTATGTACATTGCTTAGTAGTGAGGTGGAGAATGAGTTATTGGCCCTTACTGGTTTCTTCAAGGGACAATTTCCCATGAGATACCTGGGATTGCCATTATCACTTACTAAGTGGAACAAAATGGACTACAAACTGCTGGTAGATAAAATTGCAGCCAGAGTTATCTGTTGGATTAGTAGGAACCTCTCCTATTTTGATAGGTGTCAGTTAGTGAACTCTATCAAATTCTCTCTATAAGTATACTGGGTTTCAGTGTTCATTCTTCCTCAACACATTGTAAAGAGAATTTAGGCTAATTGTAGAAATTTCTTTGGGACCAAGGGCAGAGGAAAGCTCCTCTAGTGGCATGGGAGGATGTTTGCAAACCGAAGAAGTTTGGAGGATTAACTATAAAGAGTTGTAAAATATGGAATACAGCTGCAATTGGCAAGAATATTTGGAATGTCTCAGCTAATTAAGAAAGACACCTTTTGGTTGAAATGGATACACTGTACTTATCTGAAGGGCAATAACTTTTGGGAATATAAAGAGACACAGAATTGTAGTTGGTACCGTGCTAAACTGAATAAGCTCAAATGGAAGTATAAGCAAGGTTTTACCTCAGATGATAGATGGGCCTCAACCCAGAATGGGGAATACTTTAGCAATTCTGGTTATAAATGGCTCCAAGGGGCTGGTGAGAAGCTACATGAAGCTGCTAGCATATGGTGCAGAGCCTCAATGCCCAAACACTCATTCATTCTTTGGTTAGCAACATTAGGCAGACTACTTACTACAGATATGCTAGCTAGGTTCAATATAGCTGGCTGGACACCACCTGCAAGCTGTGTGGATGCTTTAATGAGTGGACTACTTACTACACTCATTCATTTATTTTTTGAATGTAATATGGTTAAGGAGATGATGCATGCAGTGTACAATTGGATGGGGATTCAGAGATGCCCCAGATACCTCAAAACAGAGCTAAGATGGGCTGGCAGATTGGATAAACCCAGAGTGGTGAATTGGAGTGTGTGTATTGGAATTGTCTATTGTCTACTTGGCTTGGACGGAAAGGAATAGAAGAATATTTCAAGGTGTATCCTCCTCCGAACAAATCCTCAAGAAGATCAAATTTGAAGCAATGGTCAGAATTAACTATGTGTATAAATGTAAGAAATCCCCTATAGTGATTAACTTCTTGAAAAAGTTGATGTAATGTGATTGTTGAGTCACTCTTGCCTGTAATAGACTCAAACGATATGTTGATATTTGCTATGTTTGGTAATAAAACTTAAACATATTACCAACCAAAAAAAAAAACAAAAAAAACATAAAAATAAAAAAAAAAAACTCAAGGAGTCTGGGTCCGAATTTGAGCACATCAAATGGGCCTGTGATTGGGTTTTGGTGAACCCAAATAAAACATTGTCAACCCATTGACATCCCTACTACAAATGCATCTCATTATAAAGTACCTTTCGCACTCTTTCTAATAGCGTTAAAAAATGGAATTTTTGCAAAATTGAACATAAGTTATAAGTCATCTTTAAGTGATAGTTATATTTTTTAGCATGTTTTTGGCTAACTATAGATGAACATCTATTAGGCAAATAAAGAAAATTTTAATAGATTTTTGTTAACTTATTATATTTACCCTTTTTGAAATATAATACCATATAAGATATTTTAATTCTTTAAAATCAACTAATTTTTTAAATGCTCGCCTACGTTGTGCATTCTACGTTGTCGAAAAATGATTCTTTTATGTATATATTATACTCCCTCCGTCCCGTAATTAGCTTTCAATAACACCATATTTTTGTCCCAAAATTAGCTTTCAAAACCTATAAAATCCCATAACTTTTCTATTATACCCCTCCACTAACTCACAAATACAATAAAAAAATATACTCTCTCTCTCTA
>BSSO01007388.1:0-11020 GCA_030267885.1 Mesembryanthemum crystallinum | reverse complement strand
TTGAGAGGAACAATTATGTAGCTGACTATGGTGGTTGCCAAATATTTCTAGCGGTGAGTGCTTGCAAAATAAGAATATTTTTTTATATGTTGGTTTTCAATGATTTGTGGGAAATGATATGTTCATAGCTCTGTGTTTAGACTGACATTTATTAACTATGCATGCACAAATCTGGTTCATAAATATGTGGCAGTTATTTTACCTGGATTGTTTGAAGATCCCTCATGTGAGATGGGATATTAATGTACCTCGTGTGACGGCTTGGACTCTGTCAGACTCGAAAATTGCTAGGAAGGCTGATACAAGCAAAGACGAAGGATACGGTCAATGCGAGGTAAGTAAATAATTTGTAACAAAATGAATTGAACTAATAACTGTTGTTAAATTGAGAAATTAAGGTGAGAAATTATTTGTTTTCCAATAGATGATCGACATTCATTATGGGTTAGAGCATCCATTGGAGTGGGGAGATGCATCACCTCCGCGTCAATTGTTAGGCCGTCTTCCCAAAGGCTTTACAAACATATACAGACATAAAAGACAGTAGAAGCACATGAAGCCTCTTAGGTCTGAATTGATGAAAGCTGCAGCTGAAGAAAAGGCTTTACAAAAAGATAATGGGGAAAAGGCGAATAACAAGAATAAGAAGATGTATCCTCAGGGGAGCAATGCCAAAAATAAACGGAAAGTAGGTCCAGGAAGAATCAAGCTGATGCCAAAGAAGTATAAGCAAACGCAGAAGCAGCAGCAAGGTTCTAAGGATAAGTGTGTTGGTCTGAATGATCATTTTTTTGCAAGTGACGCGGGAGAGAAGACGAATATGGAGAATATTCAGACCAAGCCGGATGAGGATGTACCTGAAACAGATCCCTCGGATGAGAAAGCATCTGAAAAAGATCCCTCGGATAATGCGGTAAGGCCGGATATGCAGGGGAATGGGAAAAGTTACGAGCACTCCGATGCTAAAATGGAGGAGTACGTAGCTGTGACACCTCCAGCGGTCCGTCCAATTAATCAGACGAAGCAACAGGTTTATAACCACACTGATTTAGAGGCTACTCAGTCTGATAAGCGGTGTCCACCGGAAGACAAACATAAGGAGTTAGGGCAATGCAGAAGTGACATTGTGTTTGACTCGCTCATGCTAGTGAGCCAAATATATGTTGGTGAGGAGGAATTTGCGAATGTTATACGCTCAACATTGGAAACTGGAGAACGTAGCAGAACTGCTAATGATAAGGGCGAAGACGATAACTCTAATGCCAGAAGCAATGACATTCATCCAGAGAAACGCCTTACTAATGATATTGGTACCGGTGAGAACAACTTTGATAAAGGAACATGTGCTGTTCAGCATGTCGAGTGTAGTACAGATGCATGGAAGAAGGTTGATGAAAAACCTATAGAGCATGATGACAATTTCAACCCCATTCAAGTATTTCTAGATAAACTCGAGGTTGAAATACGCTCTGAAGGAGCTGACCATGAAAAATTCCCTGGCACTGGTGATGATCAGCCGGTTGGTTGTAGCACATAACCATGTAAGAAGGTTGATGAAGAACCACTCGAGCCGGATGATAATGCCAACCCCATTCGAGGTGATTTCCATCATGAAAAACGGAATGAAGAATATAACAATGACAAATTCCCTGGCTCCAACGGTGATGATAACAAGTCTTCACATTCCCCTAAAGTATCTTCAGAACTCCCTCCTAGTGGAGCAGGAACAGTTGGTGATCAGGACCCAGGTGATCAAGGTTTGCCTGGCAATGGTGGTGAGAATAAGGCTTTCCATCTCTAGGTGGTTCCGACGGAAGGGCCCTGTGACCAGCTGTTAGCACCCACGTTTTATTGAAACCCGATGACGAGTTAAATTAAAATTGTTGATACAATATGGGATCAATGACAGATTGTTAGCCCAAACACATAGCCCCGAAAATGACCCTAAAATGCTCGTTAAAAGACTCAGAGTGCCCGTCGGCCTCCACCTGAGGAAGACTTTTGTTTTCCTCATGTGCCAAGGCCGCGTGGCCTTTGCCCCTGACACAAGGAAGGCCGTGTGGCCTTTTTTGGCCCGTGACACAAGGAGGTCGCGTGCTCTTTTTTCGTGGCCGCGCGGCCTTTCCGGCCCGTGACACAAAGAAGGCTGTGTGGCCTTTCTTTGTGGCCGCGCGGCGTTTGCCTGAGGTTTTCCAACTTTTTCCGTCTTTCCCTCTCCTATACCTATAAATACCACCTTCGGCCATTCTCCAAACCCAGATCGAACAGATCAGAATTTCCCGAGTACTCCTAAACATCTCCACTAAAAACTCCTCCTTTCCCAACCACAATGAAACCCGAGCAATCTGTCAAAGTTTCGAATTCCGAGTATTGTTCATCGACGGAATTTACCACCAAGGTAACCCGAGGGCTCCCAAATCTACAGTTTTCCTTTCTCTAATTAACTTTCATTAATGTTGTCTTTCATATTCGATAATGGTTAATTGATTTGATTTTTTTTAATGATTTAATTGATTAATTTTATTTGTTTGATCCTTTAATTAATTTATGTTCTTGAGAGTGGTTAGTAGAGACCGTTTCCAATGGGCGCCTTGGGTGCACCCCATCCAAAAGCCGTAACCTCGTCCCCGAATCCTAACTTTTGTTTCGACCAGTTAAAAGTCAAGAGTCTCCACACCAGAGGCCGAATGGGACAATCGGGAAAAGGAGTTTTCTAAAACCCTAAGCGGAACCTCCAAATGTCCTTTCGGTAAACGTCCCTTCGATAATGTCCCTTCGGTTGTGTCCTTTTCGGTAATTGGAGGGTCCCTTAGGCGTGTTTTCATAAAAAACGCCAATTTGATCTTTTGAAATTTCATAAGTTTTTACTAAAACTTATTGGTGACTTTTTTTTTAAAACCAAGTGAACTTGTCACGTGGGGGACCATACCCCTGCAGGTCGTGGTCATTACACCAGCATCCCAATGAATCTCTAATGATAATGGCAACCCTAGTGATGAAGAATGTGATGGCGAGCAAGTATCTGGCAACCGTGCTGATATGATGGGACCCGGTGAAAAGGTTGTGCAGGTATTGAGTAAGTTGAATTATGAACATCCAACTAATGATGGGAATGAAAAATCGTCATCAAGAGAGAGCGGTGCATAAATGATGGCATTACAACCAGCAGTTCACATAAGTCATATAGCAACTAAGAATAGACAAAGGTCACAGCCACATAGAAGCATTCGGCTAGTAATCAAAGGTGATCATGTCGGTACATCTCAAATCAATCGATTAACACAGCAGCAGAAAGCTATTAATGGTTTTTTCAACTCATGGATACCACCAAATAGGTCACCGTCAAAGAATAAACACATGTAAGTACTTCACAATTCCTACTTGTCTCTTTGCCTATACGGTGCCGAATGCCTGAATAATTTTTGTTTACATTATTGTCATTGCATTGATGCCTACCGTATTTAAGCTCGTGTAGTCCATCAATGGACCAATATAATGTGTTTCAATGAGGAAACCAGTGGGTCGATATTGCTGCCTGTCAATCTGTGGCACGACATAGGAAAGATGTTAATGACGGGGTATTTCTTCCTGTTACTTGCAAACGATGCACTTATGCTCATCATCATTTGAAAATTTTAAGAAGCTTTGATTCCATCCATGGTGGTTTTTATTGTATTATGTGAATGTTGCTGCCAATTTGTACACAAAGAAGTGGGAAACGAGGTTCGGTGACAAGAGCCGAAGATGCATGTTATCGTCATTATTTTGGGTATGAATGAGTATATTTTGACATTATCACTTCGAATTCGTCGAGAAATCCAAGTTATTTTTAATTACTTCACGAATGACTGAAAATATGGTGATGTTAGCCCTACTTATATAAGTGAACACCCTGTATGCTGCTGTAGAGGAATATATGCGATATGCTTGAAGCCGTTTTTTCTGAAACATCTACCTGACCCACCACAAGACGTAATCAATGGGTTGTTCACGCAAAGAATATGGACGGAGTCCCACTTGACGCCTCGGTGTGGTATGTTATTGTTCTCGATTTTCAACACCATATGTTTACCTACTGCTCGACTAACGTGGAATGGTGTAGGTTTTTGTGCCGATTTGTGCAGATCACCACTGGTTTTGTTGTGCGTACGATGTATGCGAAGAAACAATATGGATAATTGATTCATTAAGCACTACTAACACGATTCGACATGAGCAGGCTTTACACAAGTTGGTAAGTTTGAATGAAGATGATTTATATGTTTTCAGTAGCCTGGCGTGCTTAACATATGCTGTGTGCTATGCCCAGAACATTGCGTTCAACCGTTTACTTGACAAGGAGTTGAAGAAGGATGTCATCGGTTGGGATGTGAAGGTTTTGATGATGGCCCAGCAGCCCGACGGGTATGTGCTTTCATTTTGATCTATCGTACTCTAGTATTTGAGTTGCAACTTCTATCTAACCTCCGTTGAAGTTAATGCGGGCATACATGCGGATTGTACATGCTCTTAACTATAAAGGCATGTACTGATCGATTTGTGGATAATCTGAGCATTGTAAGTAAAATATATTTGCTAATTTAACATGGGTTTGTATGTGATGTGTGGTATGTTACTTACATTGCGACACCCATACGTAGGATCCTGATAATTGCAGACGGGAGTTGATTTTTGATGATGTACTTTCCGATGACAATCAGGCTAAGCTGAGATTGTCAGAATATGCCAGTATGAGGGGTGCGAAAAAGTGAGGATGCTCATGATGATATATGGTCCGAGTATAATCACTATACTTAATAGCTTTGAGTTACAAATTGGAGGACATATTACTTTATTTGTGCGAGGGATAATGTGGTGTTAAATATTTTGCCTCGCCCATTTTTTTTTTTTTTTTGGTAATATTTTGGTCATGTATATTTTTCGAAACAGCCAAACTTGATTGCATACATCTCCTTGTTGAGCATGTATCAAATTGATTTGTAAAGATTTGTACATAACAGTTGGTTGAAAAATGTAAATGATTTGACAAAATTGTAATAGGTTTGCCTTAACCTTATCCAAGGTCATTTTAGGTTTGCATTAATCACATTAAAATATAGCATATGATATATTATGGAAACAAGATAATGCCACTAAAATAACGTAGTTGGTAGAATAGATATTTGTTCATCAAACCTGGAAATTTATGTACATATTAATAGATCAGCAGCATCAACTAACTCATACTACAACATGAGTTAATAATTGGACCATAAAACTCGCCAAGTACAAAATTGTGCATAATAGAAGCAAAGCATTGTGAGGACTTCTTCACTCTTGTGGGGATGGAGGAGCTTGGCCGTTTTCAACATAATCTTCGTAGGTCATACTCTCGTTGCTAATAGACTCACCGCTGATGGACCCGTCGCTCATGTAGAACTCGGAGTCGTAATGTCCACCTTCTATAATTGCCGTTGAGAATCTAGCTCCTTCACATCCTATGCCCTCTTATGATGTGTACTCATCCCTCCTCGATTTCCAGTACTGACGGTTGGTTCGGTTTGTCATGTGGTGGTTTTCTTCCCTAATACGATGCACAACTGCTTGCAATTGCCGAGGAGTCGAAACATCCATCGTTCTTGCCTTCCTTTTTAGCACCGTAACCCCAGCTCTCTGTAAGCCAGCCACAAGGTTTGAGCCCTCAATGAGACGATATGCTAACTCGTTTCTCATGGTTTGCACTGCCCTGGTGCTGAATTCATTTGCTGGATTCATGTTATAGTTCCATTCAGATGCACAATTGAAATTTCGACCCATCATCTCATACAGGTCATGGACACTATAGGACATTTTCTGGACAATACATGAACTACTGGTTAGAAAGAGAGGAAGGAACTGCAATAAGAGGTAGCAGCTTATAATACCACCCAGAGCCTTATATAGTTCAATCGGATCCACTACTTAATTATTTGAATGGTATAATTGTGGACCCGTAAGTTATATTTTTTAAAAAAGAAAATGCCACACTAGCATAGACCTTGTATTATACCATCTAGAGTCTTATTTAGTGTGATCGGATTTACTACTTAATTGTTTAAACGGTATATTTATGGACCGCACAAGTTATATTTTTCGAAAAAGAAAATGCCACACTAGAATATACCTTGTATTTAAAATTAACGGAGTACATACAACAATAACTGAGCAGTGGATTGTAACCTTCTTTCCGGTTAAATTAACAACTTAAGCTAATACATCTACACTAACGCATTTATTTAAGATATGATCCTTAGAGTGCATCTGTCGAAAATGTTATTCAGACGCTATCTTCATTAAAGTCTCCATAGGTGCCGGACGACGTTGATGATGCACGGGGCCCCTCATACATCCTGCAATCTGCATCGATAGTAGCGTACTCGTTTGCTTGAACTAATCAGCTGGTAAGTCGTACATAAGCATTCTAAACCACTCTTCACCTAAGCATTCGCTGATGTGATCAAAGCTGCCAACGGCTATCCATCTTGCAGTAACCGAAAACGATCCATCGGTGTTGTATCGTCGACGCAACATAAGGAAGCCACAGTTAATCCCCTCGCTCAGGAAGGTTGACACTTGATTTCTCCTTTTAGCTAGGGGCCATAACCACTCAAAGAATGATGCCAGGCAAGGGTTTACACGATTCTCAATGCATGCTCCAATAACATTGAAAGTCATTTCAAGTGGAATGATGAAGCAAACAGTGTACAGAGCAAGCAAATACCACATGAAAGCCCTTACTTCTTTCCTGAAGTAATTAGAAGGTGCATTCTATATGGTGTAAGAAATGGGTAGTTGGGATGGCACATCTGAAGACCGCACATTGCGAGATTGCACGACCTCCTCAATGTCATCAACTGCCACCCACGCAACATCTTCTTGTTCCTTTCGTTCATCGTCCTTCTCAAAATATCTTCACGTATATCTGGAGGTCAATTGGCCACAAGAGTGGTGACATCCATCGCTGAATATGGTGGGTTAAAGACTGTGGCGCAATACCAATGCTTAGTAATGCGCTAGGATTTATGAAATGAATGATAAACTAAAATAATTTATAAGCGGGATAAATGTATTTCACATCACGAGGCAAAACATAAAAACGCAGTATGTTAAATTTCAAAATATTTTGAAATCAGATAAGAGTTATCAACTTTTGAATTCTTCATGACAACACGATTTACACGATTTGACGTAAAATTGCATGGAATATGTCCAAAAGTGACACTTCAACATCCTGCAAGATTTCATATGGATTAATCCACTCTACCTATACATGTACGTCTACACGCATGTAATACTTTACTGAAATCTGATATATTCTTATTCAAAATAGATAATTATATCTGCAACTGGGTTACATGTATCTCTAACCGGATAAAGTGACAACTAGTTATAGCCGTTAAACTTGAAAATAAAGCAGTCATAGACAGCCTCGAATACTTCATCGCACATATTATGATAATACAAGAATGTCCTAATTTCATATGACACCATTATTGTTTAATTATATCTCTCATTAAGCTATTCATCTTCAATTCCTTCTAACTCCATTTCGTAATCAGGGAGACGCAAGATGTTGGCCTCCTCATTAGCTGACAACGTTCTACCCGTGTCCGTTGCCATCTTCTTTGCGAGATATAATACGTAAAACTTGCAACGCCTAGCCATCATAGTGTAATTCTCAGCTCTAACACTTTTGATTGCTTTCTTGTACTCCGCCACGTTTCTCCTTGCCAGGAGCAACGAACGTCGTTTCGGTATTGGTGCTCCCAATCGCACAAGATCATCAACCAAATTGTTGGATTGTTCCTGTAGTTAATCCCATGCTTTCATAAGAAAGTCTTTTAAAACTATACCGTCAGTCTTCCTAGCAATCTTCAACGAGGATGTGCTAGTTAGCATACACCTATTGCCCTTCTTTCTATACATGATAATTTACTGAACGGAGAATCCAAATATATTAATGGTTATGCGTGTCTTCCATTCCACTTGGCAAGACAATTCATTTATAGAAGACATGTTCACTATGTTGTATCTCGTCATCGGGATACTCTAACAGATGTTCAAATGGGTATTCCTAGGGCCATGATATTTTATTGGCTAGTTAGTATTGTTTTTTCAAACAACATGATTTCCTCCATATATTGTACTCCATCTACGTCAGTTGATTAGGAATCTCGACTTACTTTTCAACAGCTATATTGCATGTATCAATACATTTTGCAACGGCAATTATGCCTTGTATTTTTTATGCAACACTGCATTTCAGGAATCTCGATGCTAATGTCCCATCTTGTGCCAGACACTCATCACTCTGTTTTTTGCGCACAACAGTACAAACAAAAACATAGACGATATATTATATTCAACAACGTCAGTATATGTGTATTATCCACCACTTTTTATAGCTCATGATCCTTGAGTTATAAACTGTCTCCAGCACGAACATAAAGGCATAAAACATAAACAATCATAATCTACAGCTCACAAAACTTTTCAAGAACTCAACGTTCAACCTATTACAATGGATTATATGGGAGATTACCTTTACGGATATGATGTAGACCAAATTTTCATAGCCATGGGTTTCAGATCCGAGTTGAAAGGGAGTTATAAGTTTGTCTACAAGTTTCCACATTGGGGGAACAACGACCCAAATCCAGTTGACGTTGATCTTATGGATCACGAGTGGGTACATCGACAACGAGAGTCTGTCTAGTTACAGTAGGAATGTGCCACTCTGAATGTCACGCCTCCAAAAATTATCTCCTCCGTAGTGGGTGATGCGATTATAGAATATAGGCGAATACGTCTGAACATGATACGTTTTGAGAATCACATTATGGCATGTAAAGTTAAGCAATACAAAGCACATATGAGGATGGCCAGAGCCAACAATTTACCCCATCAAAGCGTTGGCTCAGCACGTTCTTATGAGTTAACGTGCATGGTCGACATAAATGCAGACAACACAATTCTTATAGCACCTCTGACACCTCCTCATGCTGATAAATTCCAATTCAAAAACTAGGTTATTGACGGCGATTGCGATAAGTGGCGTCAAATAAGCGAATCGACGTCAACTTTCCACCTAAATGTCAAAGTTGAACTCAGGTACAGAATGATGGAGTCCCAGAATCTTGTTATGAACCTGCGTATGCTAAATGCACCCATGCCTTTGAGAAAGTCATTAATGTACATGAAGGCACGTCAATGATCTGAGGTAAAGCGCAATGTGATTGCTGAATGGTTTGTAGTTGACTAAATGAGAAGGGAAAACAAGTACATGCTACTCAGGCGGTCACGCTATTCCATGGAGGCTTTATGCCAACAATTCATGGTCGACAACGGGTTCAACATGAACAACGCGATTGAGCAAGACATCCATGCATACCCTGAGTACTTGTCCGACAGTCATATGACCGACGACGAGGAAGACGATTGGTTATCAATGCTAATTTCTTACATAATGCCCTTTAACCATTTATCCTCTTTTGGGAAACATATGTATGCAGTTACGAAGTTGTAGTAAACCGATTACGTTTAACATGATGTTTCATCTCTATTTGTCTACTACTAAGTGTATGAGTTACTATATCAATATTTATACTAAAATGGAGGTGCGTAACTGTGACGGGGTAGAGTTTATTAATGACCTCTTAAAACAACCTACCTACCGCGTCGGTTAACTTGGATGCACGACTAGTGCCAATCCATGCACTTCCATTGACCATCCCCCTCACCTCGTCCAATCTTCTCCCTCGTATTGTGCTCATAAGATGTCTTGCTCGTTGATCAACCCATACCAACCTCAAATGAGTTTATATTTATAGTGTAACACATGAATCATGGAGGGGTAATGAGTGGTTCGACGCTGGCATTTGTTATGAAGGTTCACATAGGCGCACGAGGAGTCTTCCGAGTGTAAGCGCTTCCTTATATAGTGCGGTTAGTGAACAGTTTCACATCAAAATTGTTGATCCATGAGGGTGGATCGACCATCGTGGCAGGATCCTCATTTGGGATCATTGGTGCCTATGTACATCTTATCCTATCTCTACCGAAATTTGTCTCTTCGTGGTAAACGTACAGGTGTCGCGCTTGATTTTTATCCCATTTCGCGTGTACTTCTGAACGTCATGTTTAGTAATGGTGATATAGCGGTAGTTATACCGCTGCGGAGGTGCATAACTGTGACGGGGTAGAGTTTATTACTGACCTCTTAAAACAACTTACCTACCGCGTCGGTTAACTTGGATGCACGACTATTGCCAATCCATGCACTTCCATTGACCATCCCCCTCACCTCGTCCAATCTCCACCCTCATATTATGCTCATAACATGTCTTGCTCATTGATCGACGCAAACCGACCTCAAATAAGATGATATTGACAGTGTAGGACATGAACTGTGGAGGAGTAATGAGTGGTTCAACGCTTGCATTTATTATTAAGGTTCACATAAGCGCAAAAGGAGTCTTCTGAGTGTTAGCGCTTCCTTATATAGTGTGGTTAATGAACAGTTTCACATCAAAATTGTTAATCCATGAGAGTGGATCGACCATTGTGGTAGGATCCTCATTTGGGATCATTGGTACCTATGTACATCTCATCCTATCTCAGTCGAAATTTATCTCTCTGCGGTGTACGTATAGGTGTCGCACTTGATTTTTATCCCGTTTCGCATGTAGTTCTGAACTTCATGTTCTGTAATGGTGATATAGCGGCCTGTTCACCTTTATACCGCTGACGAGGTGCGCAACCATGACGGGATGGAGTTTGTTACTGACCGTTTTAAACTTTAATCTTTATAATATTTTGTATCTTTAACCACAATTATTTATATAACACCAGTGGTTTCGGTATTATCTTTATCCCGTATTGTCACTCGTATTCTTATTCGCACAGAGGGGAGGGGCCCTACTGATGCAGGGGCAGGCCTCAAGCTACTTATACCTGATCAAGAAGATGGGGACAAGTCCTTAAATTATCAAGAGAAGCCCAT
>BSSO01007387.1:0-11020 GCA_030267885.1 Mesembryanthemum crystallinum | reverse complement strand
CAACTCTAATTCATTTATCCCAATAAAAAGAAAAAAAAAAATTATTGATGAAGTATACTATTTTTTTATTGAGTAAATTTTATTCATAGTAAGGGTGTGTTAATTTTACCTTACCGAATTCTATTTCAGGTCATTCAGTTCAATTCTAGTCATTCGAGCCATACACTTTTTCTCTCACGGATTAGTATTAATTCAGTTGAGTTAAGTTTAGTTCAATTGAGGTCATTCAGTTCAGTTAAGGTACTTTCAGGCGAGATGAAAATATCAATAGTAGTCAATTCTTTTTTTATTTTTTTCAAATGGAAATCATTAGTGGTATAACTATAATAAGAAAAAGTGAATTGTAGATGAACTCTACAATTTTTTATTGGGTAAATGTTATTTTACAGTAATTCGTCTACTTGACTAGAGACCTTTACTCAAGCATTAATAGATGTCAATTTTTTCAAAGGCAGTATTATTTTTTAGGAAAAATTTCAAAAAGGGTACCTGACGTTAGGGGTAATAATTAAAAGGGTGCCTGACGTTTACCTATTTCCATTTAGGGTACGCAACCTTTTGAATTAATTCCCATTTAGGGTACGATTGGTTGATATCATGAAAACTTTGTGAGAATTGTGAGTCAAATTTCTTTCTTGGTGTTGACACTCATATCATTATTTGCTTTAAAATATACTTTAATGACTTTTACAATTCATGGAGTCAAATCACTTGTACGAGTGTGCTCCTCTCTAAGAATCTTGATATGATAGCTATGCTATCAACAAGTAATGAAACATAGACCTTTTATAAACATTTTCCAACCTCTATTTGTTCGTTTTGTGGATCATTTTCAACCTGATTCACCCTCTTAAAGTAGACCAAAATTTCTCTTCAAACTCTTCCCATTTTCTAACGCAAACCTCTATTTGATTGCATATTGCCATATTCTCTCAAAAAGTTTAGGAATTCTAATTGAATTTTGCACATATTCAGCCAATTGGACCCTAAATGGGAATTAATTCAAAAGGTTGGGTACCCTAAATGGAAATATGTAAATGTCAGGCACCCTTTTTATTATTACCCCTAACCTCGAGTACCCTTTTTGAAAATTTTCCTATTTTTTGACAAGTATTAATAGTTGTTAAAAGATAATTACTCATAGCTTAAAGTCTTGAAATTGACATATCCATAATGAACCAATTTATCGATATGCATTTACTAATACAAAAATATGTGTCCGCAAAACATTAATGAATTACACATACTAGCTCCGTATTAAAAAACTTTCATCCACACTGAAGAAGTTTTCTCCAAAAGCCACCAATAGTGAACTTCTAAGGCACTCAGAATTTTGAATGTTCAAAAACTTTTCTGTCAGTTTGATAACATGACATGTCTTGTGTTTGAAAGTCTACCATTGTAGAAGGCCCTTTTAGTAATTTTACGTTTTAAAAATATCTCTTTTACTTCACAAAACACTAAAGAAGCTTTCTCCAAAAGCCACCAATAGTGATGAACTTCTAATACTCTCAACGTTTTCACACGTATGGTTAAATAAAGCTTCCACTCAATGATTAACCTAATCACATTGTCATAAAATTTTAAATTCCTAAAACATAAAATAGATGAGATACGAAAAAAAAGGGCAAAATTAGTTCTCAATATACTACTCAAAGTTTGTGTTATAGCTAATAGGTAAAAGTTGGTGTTATTTTTTTTTTCCCTAATTTTCCATTTTTAAAAGAAAGTAAATTTCAATTAATTTTAGTGATATTTTGGATTTTTTCTTTGAGAAGTATATCATGCAATACTCCCTCCGTCCCACTATTACGTAGCCATTATCTGCATATCCTTGTCCCAATATTAGGCAACAATTGTACTATTTCACATTCATAAATATTAAAATAACTCTACCCAAGAGGTGTTGGCCCACTGGTAAACAAGCTTTAGCTTATACACCAGGTCACAGGTTCAAGCCTCCTGGGGAGTACCTACACGAATTTATTTGTGGAATACCCGAGGCCGTGCGTTAGGAGGTACCCTTTAGCCACGCCCAAGGGGGAAGGAAGTTCCTCCTTGTAGACACTAAAAAAAAATATTAAAATAACTCTACTTTATCTTCACTATCAATAAATTATAATAAAAAATCAACCACTCATTCTCTCTCTTAAAAATCCCACTCTCACATTCTAAATAAAAAATTAAAACACTCAAGTACTCCCTCACCCACTCCCATTCTCCTTATTTTTTGTGCAAATAGCGGAATGGCCACGTTATAGTGGGACGGAGGGAGTATTAAATTGGAAAATTTCATTTTGGGTATGCGACGTTAGGCCTAATTGCATTTTGGATACCCATCTTTTTAATAATCTCATTTTGGGTAACTGTAAAATTAAAAGTTGTCTCATTTTGAGTCATTTGACTGACAGCATAATTTTTTTTGTTAAATGCTGACATGTTATTAAGCAAAAAATTCTTGAAATCAAAAAATGATAGAAAATTCCCAATAATTGCTAATAAAATAGTCTTTTCTTTTTTTTTTTTTTTTTTTTTTGCAACTTTTGGAAAAAATTTGTGAGTTTTTCAAGAATTTTTTTGCTTAATAAAACATCAACATTTAACAGACATTTTAACCCGGTCAGTCAAATGACCCAAAATGAGACAAACTTTAATTTTTCTGCTACTCAAAATGAGATTATTGAAAAGGCGGGTATCCAAAATACAATTAGGCTTAATATCGGATACCCAAAATGAAATTTTTCCTATTAAATTTGTATACAAGTTATACTTTCCGAAAGAAGTTTCAAAGTAGCCTGAGCCTATTTAGGCTACACAACGCAAACAGTACACAGTAGCTGAAGGCTATACAAGGCTGAGGAATCAGGAGACAAGTATGATAATGCTTCCTTTGTATGGGGAAGACTCATGCTCCAAAACATTGCTTCATACTCTAGCTTGCTGAACGTGGAAGGCTAATAACTAAGGTGAAGCTGCAGAACACTTTTCAGATGCAACTTGATACCAGTTGTGTGCTCTGTCATGGTAGTGATGAAACTGCTCAACATCTTTTTATTTTTTATTTTTTTTGAATGTTCCTTGGCAAAAGAGCTCAAAGCTCTAGTGTGTCAATGATAGATTGCTACTTCCCTGATGCATATCAAAGTTGCACAAACCAATGGTTACACACACAGGAAACGATTTTGCAAGCTCAAGAAACTGATGATTTCAGCTGGTATAGCAGCACTGATTTCATCTTATCTCGTCCTAGTGCAACTGCAGACTCTTCCAGCAGATTAGCAAATCACCTGCAACAGTGTTTAAACAGATACAATGGGAATTGGTGATAAGGTTAGAGAGGAACAGACCCAATAAATTAAGGAAGGAAGGATCAATTGTTTCAGCTTACACTAATTCTGTTGTAGAGTAATTAAGATTAGCTTATATTGAGGCTTGGGATGGTTTGGCAGGAGCACCCTTCCTAGAAGGTGGTCCACTTTTATTCCACATCTCTCCCTTAGTTTGTACTACATACCGTTAGTTTGGCAGCTAGTTTTCTACCATCACAACGTACTTTCACTCGATATACTGATGATATGATCTGAATTCAACTATAAAAGTAGTGGATGCTCAAGACATAGATCATGAGGACCAGAAAAGCTTTTTCTTATGAAAAGGTTGGAAGGCGATGGTATGGAGAATGGTGTGCTAATTCACCACAAACAGCCATGTAGAGAGAAGAAAATCTGTACATCCGGGTAAACAAATTTATGTGTCAAGAGCATTGTGCTTTATATTACTCAGTTTAGTATCTGTCTGTCAGTTTGCCTGCTTCCATTGAACCGAAAAAGACATGTTAGAGTCTTAATCAGCATTAACGGATACTGTTGACACTAAAGCAATTTTCATACTTTACAACTACGAAATTAGTAAAGGAGAAGAAATATAATTTAAATGGCCTGTAAGAAAGACAGGTGCAGTTTGAATGACTGGAGAGGAAAATTAGCATTTCTCTAGCTCGATCTCATGCTGCTTGTTCTTTAACCAATTCAAAATGCAACTTTCATTTGGAAATCCAGTTAGGATCAATTGCTATTTGTGATAGCTGGGAGTTGCAATACCATCAATTAATGGGAAAAAAAAAAATTGACATTCAAAGAACCACCATTTCAAATTAGCGTAGTATAGCAATGGCAATTATTCTTGTGGCGATAAAACATCAAGCACTCAGTACTTCTCATAAGATATACAAGTAAGACATACCTACTAACGACAGACTGCGTCCTTTGATAGAGAAATCCAATATCATCCCAATCCTCTGGCCTCTCATCTTTGCATTGCATAATCGCCTGTCTCATAAAGATTTCTTCATTTTCCTCTAAATTAAACTTTGTTATCTGCTCCTTCATGATCAACAATGGATGAACCATTGAAACATCTCATCCCTTGGCAAGTCACTTATCATCAAATTAGTCTCATGTCTCATCAGCTGGATTTTCCATAAACCGCAATGGTGAGAGAATGACAGTAAACAAATCAATGACCAAAATATGAAGTGCAAAAGTTATTTACATACAAATGACTAAACCAGGTGAGTCTGACTTAGCTATTTAAAGCGAGTAAACACTTCATAATGCACCATGCAGAGAGTACGGCACCCAACTTCTTGCAGTACCCTCTTACAACACATTCTTCATTTTCCTCGACATTGACCAAACCATCATGAAGGAGTTTCCTTCCATTCACTTCACATGATATTGAAACTGATTTTGGTGAGCTGTAATTATTCTTTAATGAGCAAGTACAGAAAATGTTAATTACTCTTATTGGCCTATACTGTTAAATTGCACCTTTCAATGTCCTCGAGCGTTCTGACATCAATTTCGAATTGGATAGAATTTCCTTTTCAACATTTGTAGTCACCAAACAATGTATGAGGTTTACTTCTAAATGTTATTTATTGAAGTGGCCACTTTTTAAGATATCTTGGCCTGGCTCTCTGAATCCAAGAATCATAGCAATTAAATGCCAACTTGAGTGAGTGAGCAGAAAAATATGTAATATTTCATCCAGTACTATGATAAGTCGAAGTAGATACAGCAATGATTGATTTTTGAAGTTGTGTACAATACTTTGGAAGGCGTGAGCCCTCCTTAAATTAGAGCAAATCATTAGCATCATTAGCAAAACAATAGCTACAATGTATGCAAGTCCCATCTAAACTGAATTTTCATGAAAACATCAAAGTACTCAATCAACTCATAGAATTAACTAAATAGCAGGTACAACACCTTTTTTCAAAGTAAACTAGAAAGGCGCACCTGATGAACAACTACTCCAGCATAGAGTCCAAGAACGAAACTAGAGAGATGCAGCAATAACTGATCCAACCACGGCAAGGGCCCATAGAATAATGGCAAGACCGGCAAATGGGACACATATTGTCTTGAGAAATGGCCCCTCTCTTCCGACCAAATCTTCTAATAGGCTTTTCCATCCAGTAATAAGCATGTACAGGCTCTTCCAAAGTGCCAAAATGGTGATAAAAGGTACATCCACCAACAAAGCAAGCAGCGCGACCAACAAACAGCCTGACAGTCTTGCTAACCTAAGGACCGACAGCAGAGTGAGATCATTAGACAGTGGAAAGTCTGAAAATCTGTTACAGTTTCTCTTCCTACAAGCATTTTAGTGAAGGATACTTGGAAAGAACTCATACTTTATACTTAGAGGCTTCTCATCTGCAGATACGTTCATGCTGAGCTCATCCATATAGGAACAGTAGGAGCGGAAACAAAAATCAATGAAGTCACGCACCGGTGTGCAGCTTTCTTCGATTGTTGAAGCAAGCAGATTTTAAAATATAAAACATTGACCATGTATTATATATAGTGATGGAGATGGAAATTCTAATGAAAAGACTGATGTGTTTATTTGGAATTTACCTTCTTTTATTCCTTTTTCTTTCTTTTAATTATTTCTTATGAACCAAATTTAGCGTAAAAGGTCACACTATGAAAACAAATTCATGAGAAAAAAAAAAAAAAAAAGAAGCTAGCAAGGCAGATAGTCCGAACATTGAACACTAGGTTCGGGGGTCTCTAGAAGTCCAATGCAATAGCCAATAAAGATTTGGCAAAATTTATGAAAAGCTACAATTTTCTAATAGAACTTTTGTGTAAGCACCATTTTGCATTGAAATTGGCTTGTTCAGTTAGATACAAAACAAAAAGAATGGCAAAGAGATCTGCATCTTACCATTATGCAGTGGTAAAACTTGTCAGTAACATTCTCGCCAACAGTTTCAAAGGTTGGGAGTAAGGGTGCAAAATAACCAAACCCAATCCCACCTAGAAAGCTTCCACGAATACCAACAACAGGCCAAAGAACCAGAAGCACTGGCAATGACAACAGTATCAAAATCTTCAAAACCATTCCCAATCCCTTGGTTCTAGAATCAAAAAGACCAACATAAACTTGAACATCTGAGGCAGTAAGATGAGAGCATAAAGCAGATGAAAGTTCATGACAATGTGAAAACAGAATCTATGGAAGACTACATACCTTGCTACACAGTACCAACTCCAGATAAAATGAGCAGGCCAAAGTTGAATAATTACTGCAGATTTCTGATACCAATAATGCATATTGCTATTGGACCAATAATTGCTGCTGCAGTATGAATATAGACACTTAATAACATCAATGGATTTGATAAGCAACACTTTTTATTAGACCCTTGGACCCTCACCCTTACAATTAGCAATTCACATAACTGTCTCCATGGGCGGAGAAGGGGGGCAAAATATACATAGCCTCAACGAAATAGCAGGGACGAAGCCCTTCTCAAAGTAAACCACAAAGGCGTACCTGATGAACAACTGTAGCATAGAGTCCGAGAAAGAAACTAGAGGAAAGAATTTCATCCGAATCACATAGGACGTGCTAAGAATAATACTATATCAAAAACAATCACTATGTTGAAAATATCTGTGCACGACTAGCAAAGGTAACATCATATACAGTTAGGGAGCATTTAACGTTCAACAACTTCCTAGAGGAGAGAACTATCAATCGGATTCTCACAAGGCATGAGAAATGTACAAAACTAGTGAGAAAAAAGCCAAAGGGTACACAAAGTTCATTCAAGTTGGGATGTTTAAATTAGCAAAGGAGATGAAAATAATGGGGGTTTTAGAAAGACAGGTGCAGATTTAATGACTGTTTGCGCAGGAAAATTAGCATTTCTCTAGCTTGATCTCATGCTGCATGTTCTTTTACCAGTTGAAAATGCAACTTTCATTTAGAGACCCAGTTAGGATCAATTGTGATTTATGATAGCTGGGAGTTGTAATACCACCCGATTAAAGAAGTATTTGACAATCCAGGTGGCATGCAATCGAAGAACCACCATTTCAAATTACTATAGTAAAGTAATGGAAATTATTCTCATGTAGAGAGAATATGAAGCACTCAGCACCCCTTGTTGTGAGCTATACATGTAAGACATACCTTGTAACAACAGATTGCAGTTGTGCTCTTCAGACAGGTTCCTTTGACGGAAATCCTATCATCCCAGTCACCTGGCCTCTCGTTTTTGCATTGCATAATCGCCTGTCTCAAACAAATTTCTTCATTTTTCTCTAAATTAAGCCTTTTTATTTGCTCCATCATGATCAACAATGGTCGGATGAACCATCAAAACATCTGATCCCTTGGCAGTCACTTATCATCAAATCAGTCTCATCGGCTGGAATTTCCATAAACCGCAATGGTGAGAGAATGAATATAAACAATTCAGTGACCAAATATATGAAGCGCAGAAGATATATACATACAAATGACTAAACCAAGTGAGTCTGACTTGGCTGAAGCGAGTAAACACTTCATAATGCACCATGCGAGGAGTACGACACCCAACTTCTTCCAGTCCCCTCTCACAACACATTCTTCAATGTCCTTGACATTGATCAAACCATCATGAAGGAGTTTCCGTCCATTCACTTCACAAGACTTAAAAAGCCAATCCAGTACCTGACACATCTTGAAACTGAATTTCAGTCAGCTGTGATGATTCTAATATGAGTTAGTACAGCAAATGTTCCTCACTTTGATTGGCCTAAACTGTTGAATTGCATCTTTCAAAGTCCTCAAGCATTCTGAAGTCATTTTCAAACTGGAAAGAATAACATCCTTTTCAACATTGAGTCACCATTGTATTAGATTTTCTACGGAATGTTAGCCATTGAAGTGGTCACTTTTTTACGATATCTTGGCCAGACTGTCTGAAGGAATCCGAAGGATTTCAGAATCATAACAATTCAATGGCAACTTGAGTGAGTGAGAAGAAAAATATGTTTCATGCAGTATTAAGGTATGTAGAAGTATTTACAGAAGGGTTTGATTTTAGAAGTTGTGTAAGGTACCTCCAAAGGCGTGAGCCCTCCTTCAAGTAGAGCAAATCATTAGCATATTCATCAAATAGTGAAATAATTGCTACAGTGTATGCAAGTCCCATTTGAATTGAATTTTCCTCAAACATCAAAAGTTCTCAAAATCAACTCATTCAATGAACGAAATATCAGGTACAAAGTAAACCAGAAAGGGCACCTGATGAACAACAACTGTAGCATAGAGTCCGAGAAAGAAACTAGAGAGAAATTCATCCAAATCACATAGGGCGTGCTAAAAACAATATATCAAAACCAATGAGTATGTTGAAAAGAGCAGTGCGCGACTAGCAAAGGTACCATCATATACAGTTAGGGAGTACTTAACATTAAACAACTTCCAATATCCTAGAGGAGATAACTATCAAATAGCTTCTCACATCAGTATCAAAATCTTCAAAACCATTCCTAATCTCTTGGTTCTGGTATCAAAAAGACCTAGATAAACGTGAACATCTGAGGCAGTAAGATGAGAGCACAAAGCAGGTGAAATTTCGTGACAATGTGAAACAGGTGAAATTTCGTGACAATGTGAAACAGAATCTATGGAAGACTACATACCTTGCTACACAGTAGCAACTCCAGATAAAATGAGCAGGCTAAAGTCCAATAAGTACTGCACAATATAAACACTTAATAACATCAATGGATTTGATAAGCAACACTTTTTTATTATACCCTTGGACGCTCACGCTTACGATTAGCAGTTCACATAGCTGTCTCCATAGGCGGAAAAGGGGGGGCATAATGTACGTAGCCTTAACGAAATAGCAGGTACAAAACCCTTCTAGTAAACCAGAAAGGCGTACCTGATGAACAACTGTAGCATAGAGTCCAAGAAAGAAACCAGAGGAGAGAATTTCATCCAAATCACATATGACGTGATGAATAATATATCAAAAACAATCACGACGTTGAAAATAGCAGTGCACGACTAGCAAAGGTAACATCATATACAGTTAGGGAGTATTTAACATTCAACAACTTCCTAGAGGAGAGAACTATCAACTAGGTTCTAACAAGGCATGAGAAATGTACAAAACTAGTGAGAAAAAAGCCAAAGGGTACACAAAGTTCATTCAAGTTGGGATTTTTAAACCAGCTTCTGACAATGAAGCAGTGCAATGATTTCTCTGATCAGCGAAGAGCCATAACTGCTTCTTCATTTTCCTTGTAAATCTTGAAATCCTGGACTTGAAGAACTCAATCATGGGGAAGAAGATACTTGGATTCTCCAAGAACATGCTTTTTTTGTACTCAATAATCCAGGTGTTTGGATCAAATTGCACGACTGATGCGCTCCATTTTCCTTTTAGCCATGTCGAGTTGGTCTCTCGAACCACACTGACAATCGAACCTTTAGGCCACTGTTAAAATAACCATAAATTAGTAGAATATCAGAGTAGCTAAAAATTGAGTATTCTTAAACATTTCATGTTCACTGACCTCTGTGATTCTGCCTGACAAAACAGTGAATGACCGTGACGAAAATCCTGCTGTTAGGAGCCCCGAAGTCTGCAGAGGCCATCCCCATACAATCACCTCCTCTGCAGCCCATCGGAATAATATGCAATGTGAATTTAGGATTAAATCATCCTGGAAACACACAAACCAAATTCAGAATGCCCATTTTTCATGCTTGTCCACCGACAACTATATTCAATGAAAAAAGTAGTGCTGAATTACTCCTAATTTGAGCAATGTGGCTAAACAAATTTCAAAACTTTGGGACTATAGACATCCTTATCTAAGTGTCTATTTGCACAACTTTTAACTGCAAACATCCCCACAAAAAACTACCAAGCTATTTTTTCAAATATTAAATTTTTACCTGATTGATTTTCCAGCTAGAATCACCCACATTGCAGCTTGTCACTTGACTATCAACATAACCCATCAAACCTTCTTGGATGAGCATCAACCTGTCGCTCAAACTCTTCTCAGCCAAAGAATTTGCAGCTATTTCCCTCACTATCTGCTCTGACAATCTGGGCCTTAAAACCCTTAAAAACCCCATTGAAAACCCAAATTCCAACCCAAGAATCAACCCAAATAACAAAATCCGTCTCAAAAACCATACCCAAAAGCCTATTTTCTTCTTCTTGGCACCACCATTTTTAGGACAAACAGTCTTGGCAGTTGATTTAGGAAGCGGAATTGGATCGGGAGTTCTTGATATGGGTGTGGAAAAAAGAGATGGGTCGATCAAAATGGGGGTTTTGTCGAGAGGCCGTTGGAGTTCGGGTTTCGTAATGGAAAGCCGGGTGCGGGTGAGGGAGCTTTTATGGACGCTGCTGGGTATGAGATCGAGGGTGGTGTTGATGCTGTCCAAGCAAATGTCACAGCTGCAACTGGCATCTTTACGGCATCCTGGAAAGTAGTAGCTCTGGTTCTGGTTGTCTTCCATGGTTGATGATGACTGATGATCAGAATTCAGAATTCAGAGGGAAGCTATGGTCAAATGTGTGAGCTTGAAGTAAGCTTTGTTCCTTCACTGGTCATGGGATTGGGGAGGGGGAAGGAATTGCTTCAAATTTGAATTGCTGGAGAGAGAAAAGCACTTGAGAATTTGTGTTTTATTTATTTATTTA
>BSSO01007386.1:0-11021 GCA_030267885.1 Mesembryanthemum crystallinum | reverse complement strand
CTTGAGATACGTTCACTTGAATACAGAATATTCAAGTACCGTTATCTTGGTGCACTTAATTTTATAAAACATTTTATCAGTTGCCAAATACCATTAATATCACATTATACTTTTATGCATTGCTTTAACATGAACTCTAACAAATAATTAAATTACTAGAGAACATGAAATATAAACTTGTGAGTCCAACTGATCTTGTTACGCAACCTCTTGCATAATCAACCTGAAAACACTAACACACAAGTTAAGTAGCATCACTTTAAAACTAATATGTTTGTCATCTTCAAAACTCAATTGCTCCAACAAAGGCAAAAGACAAAACAGAGCAAGCAACGACAAAGAAAAGATGAAGCAAAAACTAAGAAAAACGAAGCAAATTCATGAACAAACATAAGATATGACGATGCATTAGGCCCAATCCATGTGAACCTGATTGCTTAGTAACTCACTTATATATTGATTTTCTCCCTCAAATCTTTAGACCTGGGACACAAGTCAACACTTTATTTAACAGTATCAAGTCACAACCTTGAATAAGTTTTTTTTGCTAGCTACTATACATTTTAGTACATACTCCCTCCGTTCCAAAAAAAAGTTCCTATTTGACTTTGCACGGTTTCAAGACGGAACTTTGACTCTAAATAATTGCAATTATAGAAATGCAAACATTATAAAAGGTTAATATTTTGAAAATATGATTGAAAATGAATCTAACAATAGTAATTTTACTTTTTAAATATTTATACTTTATCTCAAATTAATAGTAAAAGTCAAACAATTTTTTAAGTTTAATTTTATTTATTTTTTTTCCCAAAACGGAGGGAGTACTATTTTATTTAGGATTTTTTGTTCAACACTACCTTTTATGAGTTCTTTGGCAACTAGATACATTTTATAATTTTTTTTTTTTTTTTACCTTTTAAGACCTTTTTTTTTGGCCGTAGAGATACCTTTGGCCGGATTCTGATTTATTTTAATTTTTTATGACCGAAATACCCCCACGTGATAGGCTATTTCTTAATCGAAATCCTTTCCTTCATCAAGATCTTGAGCAAAATTAATATTTCCATTTGTTTTCAATGAGAGAAAGAGAAGATACGGGACAACCCAACGGAATCCGGCCTATCATGTGAGGGCATTTCGGTCATAAAAAAATTGAAATCCACCGGAATACGGCCAAATGTATCTCTACGGCAAATGTCTTAAAAGGTAGTTCTCAACAAAAAATATTATAAAAGGTATCTAATTGCCAAACAGCCAATATAAAAGGTAGTGTTGAACAAAAGTTCCTTTTATTTAAAATCCGCATAGGCGATTTGACATGAAAAATGCAGAGTTATCGCAATCATAACCCAAGCAAAATTACAAAAAATAAGTACACAGTACAGTTGATTGAGCTCAACCATAAAACTTCAACCAACCAAAAACCACACATGCATAATCTCTAATTAAACTCTTATTTCGTTGGTAAGTAAGAGCAGTTACGCAATAACTGTTGAGTGTTGGCAATTTCTATTTTCATTTAATTTAATTTAATTTCGAGTCTGTATTGTCCAACTATGGCGTCCATACCAGTCTTGACAATGGCGTCTGTAGCTTGTACTGTTCGTCGAAATCCATCCCTGATTTCCCAGAATTTTGTGTGTGTGAACAAGAAAAGAAAGCACAGAACAGTAATGGCGATGAACTCGAGCTTAGGGACGGTTCTGAAGAATAATCCAGATGAGCTGTACGTGCTGCTGAAGCTCAAGGTGAAGCTGAATATGGCGGCCATTAACGCGCAGCAGCAGATCCCACCGGAGCCTCATTGGGCGTTCTGCCACTCCATGCTCCAGGAACTTTCTAGAAGCTTCGCTTTCGTCATCCAGCAGCTCTCCACTGACGTCCGCAACGCTGTTTGTATCTTTCTCTCTCCTCTTGCTCTGCTTTAGTGTTTTATGTTTTGGCGGGAAAAACTGGGTTTTGCTTTTTGTGGAAGTGTTTGATGAAATGAGGAGATCATGTAGCTCTGTTAATTACTACACGAAGTTAGTTATTGAGGTGGACTGATTGCCGATGGAGATCGTGTTAGGATGTCTCCAAATTGAGAATTTACTGCGTTTGAACAAATGAGGCAAAGTTGAGTAAAAATTAGTAGTAAAAATCAACGAAGTATAGTGAGAAAAACAATAAAAGTTAAGCAAAGATCGAAAATATTGAACAACAATCAACAAAAATCAATAACAATGAGCTGAAAAACACATGACTACAATGGGAATCCACTATTAAAAACTACTTGTGCAGTTGTAACTCATAAGAGTAATTGTGGTGATATATGGACATAGTAAAATAACAACTGTGACTATTAGTTCTCTATGGTGGGAACTTATGCTTTTTTAGGAGGCTCAAAGCAGATTGAACCTATTAAATCTAGGAAAAATTTCAAAAAGGGTGCCTGAGATTTGGTGTAATATTAAAAAGGGTGCCCGATGTTTGCATATTCCCATTTAGGGTACCTAACCTTTTGAAAACGCAGTTAGAAATGTGACCTGTCATAACTATTCACGTGAATTATCCAAATTGCCCTTTGCTTTATCCTTTCTCTCTCATTCTCCCTTTCTCTCTCATTCTCCCTTTCCTTTCAACAGTACACCCCAAACCTGGGTCATGGTGGTGACCTTGACAGCGAGGCAAGGATGTGAGGGAGAATGATGGTGGTGACGATTTGACGACGAGGATTTGGGGGAGATGCATTGTGATGGTGATGTTGGCGGCAAGGTAGGGGGATATTCGGGAAATGGTGGCGGCGGCGATTTGGCGAGATGAGAATCTGGATTATGGTGGTGAAGTTGGCGGTAAGGGTGTGGGATATGGGGGAGAGGGTGGTGGTGACTATTTGGCGGCGAAGATTTGGGGGAGATGGGTTGTGGTGGTGACATTGGCCGCGAGGCAGGGGAAGATGGGTTGTGGTGGTGGCGATTTGGCGACGATGCAGGGGAGATGCGTTGTGGTGGTGGCGATTTGACAAGGGGGAGAGGAGTGGTGGTGATGTTGTGGCTGCCGAAATGCAGGTTTGGGGAGGGAGGAGTGGAAGCGGAGGAGAGAGAATGCAATTTGGGGGAGGGAGGAGTGTTGGTGGTTGTGCGTGGTTGGGGTGATTGTGGGTGGTTGTAGGTGGGATGAGGGAGGAGAGAGAGTGGAGGTTAATGGGTGTGGCAGTGGTTAGGTGGGGATGAGTGTTTGGGGGTCGGCGGATGGTGGTCGGTGGTGGGGGTTAGGTTGTTGGCCGGTGGTGGTCGAGGGTGGGGGTGGGTGTTCGGTGGTCGAGGGTGGNATGGGATTCGTTTTTGTTTTTTTGGTGTTTTGTTTTTTTTTTTTTCCAATTATTTTTAATTTTAAAATATATATCTCCCCCACATGAGTGTGAAATTACCATTAAGGGCACACATATATCAAATCAGTCTTGGACATGTCACTAATCTAACAGAAAAATTAACGTTGTTAGGTCACTGGACCCTAAATGAAAATAAATTCAAGAGGTTAGGTACCCTAAATGGGAATATGCAAACGTCGGGCACCCTTTTTAATATTACACCAAACCTCGATCACTCTTTTTGAAATTTTTCCTTAAATCTATGTACATGGGAATGCATGAAGGTTATACATGACTCGATCTAATCGGCGGAATAATCATGTAAACAAGATCATACACATAGCAACATATGAATCATAAAGATTATACATTTGTAGCGAGAATTACACGTAGTGCTTTGATCAATACAATGGATAGTAGGACCCCAAGTGTTGTCCCTCTAATGAAAGTCCACCCGCCAAGGATTGATCACCAAACCAGTACTAGGGTTTCAATCCAATTGAACTATCTCATAAACCAACTCTAAGTAGGCTTAAATATACAACCCTAGAGGAATATGGAAACACTAGGTTTTCCATAACCTAATCATCCACATATGTGGCCCATGCCTCTAAGGCCATGTCACACCTTCCTCCTTTAATCTCCTTATGGGCTCTAAGCTCAAATTACACATGATTAGTTTCCTCAACGTATGTTTGATCCATTAGGTTTATAACGAAGTTAGCTATAGCCAGGGCCGTCCCAAAGATTCTGGGGCCCCTGTGCTACACTATGGTTAAAACTCAAATTAGGTCCCAAAAATAATAAAAACCATTTGTCAATTACAAAATACATTCTATTTGTTATGACTAATAAAAATTCCATATATCAAAATTTACATTGAAAAACTGAAAATTTTATTAAAATAAGAAAGAACTAAAATGATGAAATAACTACCGAAATTATTCGAGTACTGAAAACAACTAGTGAACTCAAAAGACCCAATTTAGGTGGATTAACTTATTGCGGAGATGAAATGGTGACTCACCTTTGGTAAGTAAAAAGAAAATGAGGGTAAGAGGGAGAAATAAAAGTCAATGAACACAATTGAGTAAGTGATAACGCACGTATCCATTTTAAAATTTAAAACATATGTCTACTTTGCTACTATCAAAGTCTGATTATTGACAATATTTTGCACTTGGGCTAATTTAACTAATCAGGATTAGACCGCCAAATTTAGGGCCCTGTGCGACGGCACAGCTCGCACACCCAAAGGGACGGCCCTCGTTATAGCCCAATAACCAATTGAGTCATTAATCAATAGCGATTTCTAACTAAACATATTGATCACTATCTCAATAATATATTCATATATGATTATCCCAATTAATTGCTATTTGACTGACAGGACATAAATTCTTCAATGCACCTGGACTAATTTATAGCAAGCCACTCGCAAAATTTACATGGATGCAGCCTCTTCGAAAATAGAGGGATAAGGCTTTCTATGTTTGACTTCCTCATACCCTGCACTTGATATTTTTATAAGTGGGAACTGGGAACACCTTAATTTATCT
This sequence comes from Mesembryanthemum crystallinum, assembly GCA_030267885.1. Classification (NCBI taxonomy): domain Eukaryota; kingdom Viridiplantae; phylum Streptophyta; class Magnoliopsida; order Caryophyllales; family Aizoaceae; genus Mesembryanthemum; species Mesembryanthemum crystallinum. The sequence goes on along the minus strand of BSSO01007386.1, from coordinate 6,110 downwards.
TAACACTTGTGGAGTTTTTGGGCGTCAATTGACTTGTCATGTAGCAACCAAGGCTACCAAGCTGATTGCTATTACCTGCAAAGTTGTATTGGACATGATAATATCCTTATTGGAAGCTCCAAAGCATGTAAATGGCTTAACATAATACACTTGACCATGGCTCGTCGCTGGATTACAGACTTCACATAGGTTCCTATGAATGTACTCAGGTTGGGGCGAGTTCTCTATGTTTGTTTATAATGAAATGGATTTGCTATGATATTAGCTAGTGTTGAATTAACTTTTCAATACAATTTGAAGGCTTTCTCTTTACCTTGTCTAGCTTCCTAGCTTTGTATAATAATTACTACAATAATTTATTTGCATTGCAGGTATGTGTCTTTTATTTGGTCCTTCGAGCCCTCGACACCATAGGTTTATCTCTCCCCTGTCTAGAATTGTATCCCTCTGTGTGTGTGTGTGCGCGCTACATTAGCTGAGTAAGGGTGTGAATTATTTTGTGTCATCTAGTTTTCATACTTCTCAAAACATAGAAGATGCCTATGATTCTCTTGTATATACTCTATCAAGTTTAGGTGCCTTGTCGCCCCAACATTTATGTCCTAAACGGTTGTACAGAGGATGATACTAGCATAGCTACAGATATCAAAGTACCTATTCTGGAGGAATTTCATCAGCATATTTACGATCGTGACTGGAATTTTTCATGTGAGATCACTGAACTTCTGCATTTCTTTTCTTCTGTGTCCTTGTGTCTTCTCTTCCCAGATCTTTCATCATAAATCATAGATACTAATCTGACGTTCTTTCATGTACTGGAAGGTGGCACGAAGAACTACAAACTAATTGACGAGTTCCATCACGTTGCAACTGCTTTTCTGGAGCTTGAAAGAGGGTAACCATCTGATTTTATGTATTCATAATTTTCTTCCAAGAAGATAGTTTTGATTTTTGAGACATGTATAAGTTTTTGTGCCGTGATATTTTATCATCCGGAAGATGAATCATTTCAAAATAAAAAGAAGCTTCTGCATCTGTGGGATAGTGAGATATAATACAGATTAGTGTATAATTTTGCCTGATTTTGATTGAATATCTCAGCAATTGAGTTAACCTTGATGCCTAATACTTTCTTAAGTGCATCGGTTCATGAGTCATAACTCATAAGGGTATGGTTGCTTATGCATGAAGCTTATCCGTGGAAAGTGTATGATTTGTGAAAGTTACTGGTGTCATCTGCAGTTACCAGGAGCCAATTGAGGATATCACCAGAAGAATGGGTGCAGGCATGGCAAAATTCATCTGCAAGGAGGTTTGTGACTATGCAAGCATATAGTTTCATATTGAATATGTCTCTCTACTCGTCTTTTTCATTATTATGCATCCAGGCGACATTGTTCTGAGAAGAATATATAGAGCTAAATGAGTTTTGTATTAAGAGAAACAGGTACCCTTGCTGTTGCTGAAATTATCTGCCTGCTTTTCCTTGTCAAATGTGTCTGCTTGTCCGGTGTAGCATCCTTAACAGGGTATTTGAATATGGGGAAAAAAACAGATTGATTTTTGATTTGTTGGTTTCGATGTACATATTCCATAAAGGGCTTTTCTTATTTGACAGGTTGAAACAATTGAGGACTATGATGAGTACTGCTACTATGTGGCGGGACTTCTTGGGATAGGGTTGTCAAAGCTTTTTCATAACTCTGGTTTGGAGAATTTGGCTCCGGATACTCCTTCGAGTTCTATGGGTTTATTTCTTCAGGTATTTCTTTTTTCTGTGGACTTGCATAAGAACTGCGTTCTCAGTATATCATACTCTAAATATCTCATCTTAACATGATGCTACGGAGTATTGTCTGCTCGAGTTTTACAGAAAACCAATATTATTCAAGATTACATGGAAGACATAAATGAGATACCAAAACCTCGAATGTTTTGGCCACGGGAGATATGGGGTAAATATGTCAACAAACTTGAGGTTAGTCAGTTCTTTCTGATTTTGTCTAGGTAGCTATCTGCTGTACATTATCCTTAATCTTCTCCCTTCTGCTTATATCTGTAGATAAGTTTTGATCAAAAGGATGTGCATCAAAGAGCAGAAAAGTTTTGACGTATTTGATTCAAGTTGACTTTCTGTTGATAATTTACATCCAGGACCTGAAATATGAGGAGAACTCAGAGAAGGCAGTACGCTGTTTAAATGATATGGTGACAAATGCTTTATCACACGTCGAAGATTGCTTCAAATGCATGTCAGCTCTGAGGAATGATGCCATATTTCAGTCTTGTGCTATTCCACTAGTATGAAACTTTCTGGATCAGTAGCCTTTCAATATGATTTTCAGATTTCAGCATTGTGTGGCTTACTCATAATAAACAGTGAATTGTGACATCTTACAAGTTTAATCAGCCCACCATATACAACAAGCAGTTTCAAATATATGTGTTGCCAAGAATGTTTAAGAAAAAGATTTTGCTTTTGACGATTGTGAAGGCAGAAAGAAATTTTGGAAATATGCTAAACCATGAATGTGGCATAATTAGTATTACACATTTGTAAAAGGATCCGATGACCCCATGGTCGCTCATGTATTCACATATGTCCTTTTTCTCCATGTGTGGTTAGCCGTTTTATTGCTTCAGTTCTTTGCTCGCATGGTACTTCACATTGTCTGCTTTTCATTCCAGATCCTGGCCATTGGAAAATTAGCATTATGCTACAACAACATTCAAGTTTTCAGAGGAGAGGTGAAAATAAGAAATGGTAAGTTATATCTACCGCAGGATTCATATTTCATGTACGCCTGTAGGACGTACAGAGCCTATAGCTTCTACAGCATTTTGCTATACATGAAAGTACTGGCAGCACTGTCTAAAATTTCCATTATAGCAGCGCTGCATTAGTTATTGAACTCTAAGCTCATAAGCGATGTATGCTTCTCTGTAGTTACATTGAGCTGGATATTGGGTGGTCATTGATGAAATGACATCATTGTGTTCCACCATCTTTCACTTCTTTCTTTGCAGTTTGCATCATTTGTAGATGATTAACAAGTGGAGAAACAGATTATTATCTGTTTATCTAAAATCTGTGATTTGATTGTAGTCTTGTTATCTATGATCATGTATACCATAAGTGGTGGTCAAGTGATTCCAGGCCCACTCCCTCGTTGTTAGGTAAGCCTATATCACGGATTTCAATCCGTGTATAGTAACTTCCGGCTTCTAGGAGTTATATTCGCCCTATCATGCTATGTTGACGAAGCTAGTGTTTGCACGGGTTGTTCAATTAGTCTGATATACTCGTTTAACATTAGAGTCCAACAATGAGATAGCAGGAGTGCTATGATCACCATCCACATGCACCTTCCTTCTAATTAGCAGAGAAAATATATGGTCATGTTCATGTTTGCCTACAATCTGTTGGAAAATCTTGTCAGAGTAGTAGTGGTTGTAAAACTTGAAGTAATAGAAGTTGCTGGTGCTTTATGGATCTGTTCTTGCTTGGATTAGCATATTATATTTTGCACACTGAAACCAAGTTGTGTATAGTGATCTAATGGTCCTAATGGGCATTGTGTTGTTGTGTACTACAGTTACCATTGTTTCACATACCATTGTTATGCATCTGTTCTTGCTTGGATTAGCATATTATATTGCACACTGAAACCAAGTTGTGCTTCAATTCCAGGCCTCATGGCTAAAGTCATTGACCAGACAAACACAATGGCTGATGTTTATGGTGCCTTCTATGACTTTGCTTCTGTGATAAAAACGAAGGTAACGACTCATGGCAGGAGATGGGGTATCTTAGCTTGCTGTAATTAGGACCTTTGAAACAACATTTTCATTTTTGTCTTTCAATTGTATTGTGTAATAAACTTCCTGTGAATGCTTGGAATAGGTTGACAAGAACGATCCAAATGCTACAAAAACGCTAAATAGGATAGAGGCAATACAGAAAATTTGCAGGGACTCCGGAACTCTGAGTGAAAGGTATGTACAAGATCCAATTCTCTGAACACATTTCATACTTTTTGATGATTAGTTTATTTCTCTGTTTTTTCCTTAGGAAATTGTACATACTGACGAGAAAGCCAGCATACATTCCAGTTGTGGTGAGAACTTGTGAAAGAATGTCTTGCAACTTTGGTGGTTTTAGTGTATGTATATATGTGCTGATTGTAATCTTTGATGCAGATGGGTGTGATCTTGACAATATTGGCAATCACTGTTCCCCTCTATCTGCTAATCGATAAGACGACCATTAACAAGAAACTGTAAACATTACTCCAGCACTTTCATGAAAAACGAGCAATTATTTGCTAACCACAGTGCAGCATTTCTTGTTGCTGCTTTTGCAGGTAAACAGTTTCCACGCATTGGCTTTGTGGATGAATCATTTTGTAAATCAGTATTTCTATATTGTGCTCAATGTATTAAATACAGCTTCAAGAGATGAATGCGATTGCATGCTTGCCTTCGTGTGCCATTGGTTTCGTTTATGAGACAGAAGAACAAATAATCCGAACAGTATATTCTAAATTCAAGTCTTCGCTCGGAAATTTGAGATCACATTCATTTTCAAATGGAAAATAGTTAGGTACCATATTAGGGGCACCCAATGGGTGAACCTTCATGAGTAATAAAAACAAATATACTTGCCAATAGGGTATTGCTGGGTTCCTTAATGAGGGATCTAACCATATGGTTATTTGGATAAACTTGGTTTTCTGATGGACACCTTGTAGAAATGAGAAAATGATATCAATATTACAAGCAAGTAGACTTTTAGAATGCTATAATAGTTAGCAAGTGGGATTCAGATCACTCTTAACCTTGTAAACAAAGGACGTAAGTAAGCTCTAAAGTGGTTCTATATTACAAGCAACTGTTACTTTCCTAATTAGATCAGGAAGTGACCCTATGAATGAGTTCTCTCAAATGCTCATTATACACTCATTTCATCCGTTATACAGTGAGAGAAAATCTCACTACAGACCATAATAACCTACCACAAGGTTATGCTAAATTATCTTTGACTAACACAGTAGTCAAAACGGGTCAAAAGAGGAACTGAGAGATTTAATTACCTGTATTAGCCATAAAATCTGCTACCGCATTTGCTTCTCGAAACTGATGCACTACCTTGACCTTGTCAAAAAAAGTGCAAATCCAGTAGTTAGCTACTCCTACTACAAGTATTTTGATGACCAGTATTTTCATTTCACGACCAAGTAATTTGCAAACTGCTATAACATGTTGCACATTGCAAGCATTGAGCCCTACTCAGCTATACGACTCCCCATTTACAATATCCAAGCATTGTGGACGTGATCCAAATTCCAACACTGCTGGACTAATGTAAACTTGAATCGATTCAAGAATGCACCACCTTGATTCTTTGATGTTCATTAACAACAACTTTTAATAGTATGATTCTCTAACTCAACCATGGAGGCCCACTGAGGAATTGAGCGACTTTGGCTCTTCAACAACATTCTTGAAGTTGTTGGAGGTGTCTCAATCCATCACAAAATAAAAAAGAAAATTCTTATCAGGAAATTGTTTTGCCTATTAACTTCGGTGCAAGCTGTCTCCAGCAGCCGTCCTCCAAGATTAACACAACTCCAATCAATGGACCGGATGGAGTAATGTAATTCTCTTGCTCGATAATATGGGAAAATGAAAATAGTAACAACTAGTTCTCATGGAAACTAGAAGCTTCAATCTTGGAAGACCAAATCAATCACACTTGCAAGACCCAAAACAGTTCGTAAATGGTAGCAGCTAATAAATAAGGAAGACTTGTTGTAACAGCCTTTTTTGAGACGAAAAATTAAAATTCTATGTAAAAATGATTAAATTATAACCTACCCCTAGGGGTGTAATCGAGCCGAGCCGAGCCCGAGCCAGGCCGGCTCGAAGCTCGGCTCGGTAAGATTTTTCTTGGCTCAGGCTCGGCTCGAAGCTCAACGAGCCGAAATTTATGAGGCTCGGGCTCGGCTCGGCTCGGTTTGAACTTAGGTTTGCTATTCAAAATGTATAAACATAGATCAATAAATTGTGTTTGTAACTGATTTCAATTATTATTGAATAGTGCATATCAT
>BSSO01007385.1:0-11021 GCA_030267885.1 Mesembryanthemum crystallinum | reverse complement strand
ATAGTGGAGGGGTAATTTAGGGATGATATGGGGGATTATTTGGTTTGGAAAGGTAATGGTGGGACACAAATTTTGATGGTTTGGAAACGTAATAGTGGGACGGAGGGAGTAGTAAATAATCAATGGGATATTAGATGCTTTATGTCAGTTGTTAGTGACATTTGGATTATGATGAATTGAATCAAAATGACTTATTTAAACTTTTTTGCAGTATTGTATGTGTTACTGCACAATAATCACTTTTAGATTGAAGGCCAACTTTGCGTCAAGGTTCTAATAGAAACAACATTTACGTAATCAGGTTGACACCTCGTGAGAGGCATTAAGTCATGACATGGTAGTATGGTGGTGATTTTTAGTAACATTCTAGATTATCTTGTATATAAACCTACCAAAGATTATGGGATTGGAGAATCTAAACCACCTTTATACCCACATTTTTATCCTACGTAAATACATTGTTGCTCATCAAATGAAAGATTAGGAGCAGTTTAGAAGTAATATTTGAGTTTACTTAATTGTGAAAATGTAACAAGAAGAAAAGGGTTTGAACAATGGTTTACATGGTAAATGTATGTGTTGACCTCTAGTTTTTTTGCCCACTTTCTGGTGCAGGCAAAAGATTCACTACCTTTTGGCTTTGGAATATAATGGACTAAATCAAAATGGCTAATAAAACTGTCTACAATTTTTATTTATTATAAAGATGCTGATAGTCGTTTCACTACGGCCTACGGGTCAAGGGTCCAACGAAAATAGCTTTTCTGTTCTCACAAGGGTAAGACTGTCTACAACCGACCCTCCCTTACCCACTTAGGCGGGAGTCTCTTTGGAGGCATTGGGGTAATGCTGATGTTGATGTTGATGTTGATGCTGATGCTGATGCTGATGTTGATGTTGATGTTGATGATGTTGATGTTGATAATGTTAATTACTTGTTTTTTAGTATTTTTAAGTGAAAGGGAATCTCTTAGTAGTTTCAAGGTCAGAAGTCAGAACTCACTGAAAAACTAGTTCTTCTTTATCAACCTTGGTATAATTTTTTAACGTGTCATGTAAAGTAGGTATACATCATGCACCATATACTTGATAAACAAAAGTTATTGACATAATCTAGTATCTAGGGCTTAACTAGGCAAGAACAANGTAATTCAGTGTCATTTGTTACGTATTTTGTACGTTTTCCTTAATTGGATGTGCTGCCTTTTTTTTTTTTTTTAAAGAACTTATCATATCACATATACTCACACTTGCACATGATTAAGGTTTGTTAAGAGGTGGCTTAAAACCAATTGTTCACTTATGAATCAACTTATGACTAGTTAATGATCATAACTAATTGTGCAGTTGTTAATAACCATTTTAAGCTCTTTTATGTAATATAAAAGCGCGTATAGCATGCATGACCTCATTTTTACCTCCTTTATAGTGAAAAGCTGAAATTCTCTACTTGACTGATCATTTTTGTACATGTCTATCACAACCAAATATGTTGTTTTTGGAGAGCAATGAAGTTGGCTCTTTTGGGGTGGCTTATCTCTTTAGCTGTAATAGATGAAGAGATATAAACATTGCAAGAACGAAACCCTCCAAATGCTTATTAGCTTACCTTTTTTCTTAGAAAGGGAAAATGAGAGGACTTAAGTAAACTAAGAAGCTGTAAAACAATTAACTTACACCCCGTTCCGTGTGGTTCTAAGCTTTTCATTTCTGATTTTCACAGGCCCGTCCTCTATGGAGTGCAAGGTGAGCTGTTAACTGCCAACAGGTTTGAGCCATGATAAGTAAGTTCGATCTTGTTTTGATTTTTGTATATTGCTTTGCTTTAATATTTTGTGGTTCGGCTTGGAGTTGATTATTAGTCTTAGAGATGAATATGGAAATATATTAGATAGATGAATATATTACTTGCAGAATTTTGATATTATAATTTTGTGAATATTACTTGAAGAATGTCAATTTCATTCTAACTTCAAGGGGAGGCGTATACTCATGGTTATGTGTTTGTGTAATCACATTGAAAGTATATTTGGTTTGCCATGAAATTTCCTTCAATGACCACTCCCCTTCTGCAAACTTCCGCTCAGTCAACCTAGCCCTCACTGAGTCAGTTAAACTTCATACATATTTTTTTGGGTTGAATTTTTGACATTAGATTATGAAACTATTATGTTTTGGTAAAATTTCTTAATTTGTAGTATAAATCTGGTGACAAATCAAAGTTAAATTTAAGATATGAAAAGAAGAATAATTTTGTCCTTAATCTTATTATTGTAGACCTACTTTTGATTATTGCACAGGGTCCTCAAAATGGTCATGAATGCTTTGGGTTTTCATTGTTGTATTTGAGTTTGAAAAAAGAACATGGACCGCTGCCACCCGTTATCAAGGTTGTATGCTTTAATAACAAAATGGGGCCTCTAACAATGAGATTAAGGACAATTTTATTTTTCTTTTTTATATATATTAAATTTCACTTTTGTCACCAAAATAATACTACAGATTATATCAAGTAATTTTACCCCCAAAATAATAATTTCACAATCTGAAGTTTGAAATTTTGACAACAAAAAGGTAACTAGAAAAGATAAACGGATTTTCTATATTGTGTCTTGTGGTATCAGTTTTTCTACGTGGTATGCTACTCATTTTGCTTTTCTACATGGTATCCCAGAACTTTGGATATTGTCCCAATGTAGCTCTAACGAGCATATTCTGTAAGATTATTCCGTTAAGTGAGTGTATGCCAATTGTTTTCATTAGATAACCTTTTGAATTGATGAAACTGCCCCGACAACTATGAGAACAAAGCTTTAATCTTGCCTCAAGTGAGTTTTGGGCGTAGTTGGATATGCTATATGACTAGTTAAGAAATTGTTAATGAATAATATAAACCGATCAATTTGTTTCAATCAAAACGTACTAGAACGCAATTGCTCAACTAGATTTGCAGCATCAGGAGATTAAATGGTAGACAATTTGTTTCACTCTACATAAAGGGGGACGGGGAAGGTGATTAGAGGGAAATTTTCGAACATAAATATTTGAATTGGAGAAGAAACCCATTTGAGGGGCAATTTTGTCAATGTAAAAGACCATCTAATGAGAATGGCTGCCATGTACTCACTTAACGGAGTAATCTAACGGAATATGCTCGTTAAGGTCACATTGTGACAATTATCTAAAAATCATGGGTACCATGTAGAAAATCAAAATAAGAAGAGTATTACATAGACAAAATGATATCATTACCTAACCATGGTTTGGCTGGGGCTAGGTTGACCGAGTCAGAGATGGCAGAAGGGGAGTGAACACCTCCCTTATAGACTTTGAATATCATTAGACAAACTGTGACAATGAGTAAACACCTCGCCAAAATAAATAAGGTAATTTTAACAAATGCTCAGCAAAAAATAAAAAAGGAAAATTTTCACTGAGGTATATTGAGGTTTGTCAAAAATACACCTAGGTATACTGAGGTTTGATTAAATATAACGAGGTATACCAAAAGTGAAACCATGATGTTACACATAATTCCGGTGACCGGAGTGATGAAATGACCATTAAACGAGGTGCCACGTCATTATCCGGTCACCGGAATATGGCTGGAGTATACCTCAGTGAAATTATTTTCAAAATTGATATATTTTATTGTATTTAACCAAACCTCGGTATACCTAGTGTATTTTCGCCAAACCTCAGTATACCTTGGTGAAAATTTTCCAAAAAAAAAAAATTATAACAAACTTGACCTACTAGTGATATACGTAAATTTTGACTAGCCAAACCACTTAATATTGAAGCTAAAGGAAAAAATAAAAGAAAGAAGGAAATATCTAAACAAGGGTCAAAATTTCTTTCTAGGTAGAATGTGTTTGAAAAGATTTCAATCTTAAATTGGGTTGTAGTGCAACAAATCAGAGGACTTGTAGATGAAGCATTCGTTCTAGCTGAAGTAGAAGCATTTTTGGTAGTAGAAGAAGAAGAAATTAGAGAAGAAATTGAAGAATTGGTAGTTGATCTTGTTTTTGTTTGTTTGTTTGTTTTGTTTTGTTGTAATTCTGATTGGTCGAACTCATCTTGACTCGTCTCTTGTTAATCTGTTGATGAAAGACACTTGAGATAACTTTCTGATGAGATTATCCTGGCTTTCTTGCTTTTTTTTTTTCTCCCTATTTTCTAAGCATCAACCTGTAATTGTGGAAAAGTCATCGAACAATACGCTGATTCTGACACCATCACATGTATAATCGCCTTTGCCAAGGATGTTGGCGAGCGAATAGACATCTCTGGGTTGTAATGGAGTTGGAATGCTAGTGATGGTGGTCCGATGGGGATGGTAGACTGGGTTTTGGGGTGATTTTGGTGGAAATGGCCAACAACTATAGGCCATCATCAATGATGGAGGGAGCTTATATGGAGGAATTTGATCGACTGGTTGAAACAGAGAGAATGAGCAGGAAAGACGAAAGAGGGGAAAGAAGTAATGGGGTTGTCTTTGAAGAATGGAAAATAGCCTTTCTACTTGGCTGGTTGGCCGTGTATTTTTTTGTACTAGCAGAATGAGGAGCGATATAGGTCGAGTGGGAACTACTCCCTCCGTTTCGCTAAAATCTTGTCGCCTAAAGTTTTTAAAGTCAAAGTTTTCAAACTTTGACCATTAATATATGAAAAAGTATAATGATTTTCAAATTAAAATTCAAAATAATATTTTTGGATTCATCTTAAATATCAAATTTTTATAAATTTTCGAGTTTATATAAATATAATTATTCATGGTCAAAGTGCGGTGTTGGAGACCGTGCACAATTCGGGCGACAAGATTTTAGTGAAACGGAGGGAGTACTAAAAAGAGGGGTACTGTGCTATTGTGGACCTCAGTGATGATTGTGGCCCCCCTATATGGAGGAGCGATTTTAGACCCTTATATGGGGATCAACTTGTCTCTAATGAGACTAGTTTCAATGAGGCTACCACTTAACCCAACTTCAATAAGTGGATTTAGGCTCAATCCACATATATACATACATGCGTCTCATCTATAAGAATTTGCCTATGGGGGTACTGTGCAACGGTGGACCTCAGTTACAAATCCTGAAAATATATAAACGGTGTCTAAAGAAGAGTAACTATTTGTGCTACTGTTTTAACACGTTAGACAACACAATTCTGGGGCTACTATGTATTTTTCTCACAAAATTTATGAACTAATAAGGGAACTTTTTTTTTTTTTTTTTTCGAAGTGGGATTACAAGGGTACCCTTTGGTACATGTAGATCCGCCTCTAAGGCTTTGTAATGCATGAGCATCAAGATTAATTGTATTTAATTTAAAAGTGTTATAATTTATTTTCTAGTTTAATTTGGAGTCAATAAAGTGTAGATATTTTAGGAGTCTTTGTAAATTACTTTATCTTTTTAGAATTGTTATTTTATATTTTTTAGGAAGTTTATCATTTAAGAGTTAAGAGTTTTAATTTTATTTGCTTTCCTAATTGGAGTCTAGATTAGTTTCCTATTTCTATTTTTTTTTTTCCGTAAGCTACTTTATTTTTCATATATATATAGGATCCATTGTACATGTTTAATTGAGAAAGGGGTAGTTGAGGTCGTAAGGTTGGATTTCATGGCCGAGGTCATCGATTCAATTCCCACTAGGCCTGTCTTCATTTGTCCAATGCATACTCGAAAAGTCGCGGTTGCGGGTTCATAAAATTGAGTGTGTTTTGATCAATGAATATCGAGATTGGTTTCATACATAAGGGCTCTTTATGAGTTCTTCAAATCAAGTCTTTATACTTTGAGAACTCATTTGAGAAATCAATCTTGATATTCATTAGTCAAAGCACACTCAATTAAACGTGTACAATGGATCATTTATATAGGGAAAATATAGTAGTTTGTGGGAAAAAAAAAATTAAATATAACCAAGAAACTAATCTAGACTCAAACTAGTAAAGTAAATAAAATTAAAACTCTTAAACGATAAACTTGTGAAAAAGAAAAAGTATCCTATGCAAAGACTTTTATAACATCTACACTATGGACTCTTAAGTCAAACTGACAAACAAATTTTAAGACTCATAAATTAAATACAATTCTTCTGAAGGCTCATGCATCACCTTGTTTGCTTGGAAGTAATGGGAGTACAACATAATGTATTATTTTATTATGTGGAGGTAGAGGTGGAGAAGAGATGAGGTTGAGGAGGATGTGAGGTGAATATAATTGATTACATGGGTTGTAATCACAATTAATCAAGTCTAAGCAATATGTAATCATTATTACATGACTAAAACTAGTGATAACAATGAGCATGTATATAACTGTATAATGTTCATTACATTATAATCACAATTGCATGCAAGTAAACACCAACTAATTGTGATACACCGAGGATTTCTATGGAGCTAATAAACACCGTAGTAACTAAAATACTAAATTGGAGTCGTTACTAGAGCACTTTTCATTTACTAAACATCCCAACAAACATGGCAGATTTGCTAATAAACACCGTAGTAATTTAATATACTAAATTGGAGTCGTTACTAGAGCACTTTTCATTTATTAAACATCCCAACAAACATGGCAGAAATCTGTAGTAATTTGAAATGACTGGCGATTTTTAAAAATATAAAAAATCAACTTTAGTTGAAAATGCCTATTTGTTTAAATTATTGTATGTAATGAAAAATATACGAGCTTCCCTCTCTTAAGATTACCTAAACTCTCTCTTTTGTTATTGAGTTATTTTTAATTTTCCGAAAATTTCCAAAAATTATTAAGCCATTTCAAATTTGGCAAATCACTACAGATTCTGTCGTATTTGACAGTTTTTTTTTCTTTTTTATTTTTATTTTTAAGGAGCAATTTTTCTACTTCTATTATTCATCCACTAAGGGAAAATCAGTTACTCAGTTTATGTATATAAGCAAGTAATAGCCTGCCAAGAAACACACCCTTCATATGAAGCCTCTCCAATCTAGACCATACTAGCTAGCAAATCATGAAGTCTACAGGTATACTTACATTTCTACTCCGAATTCTAGTACAAACATTATACTTAATGTGCTTGATGATATCATCAACATCCCTGCTTTCGCCCTAAAAAGTTCTTAGGTTCCTCTCTGTCACAACTCCGCAACAGTGGCTATGAAGGCACATCTCATCCATCTTTTTCTGGCATTATCCCCCCTGTAGTGCTGTAAGAACCATTTGGCCTCTCCTTTATTACTCCAGCCTCCCCCGCTTAGCCTGAGCCATATATCTACTGCCACACAAGGTCTGCACTAGAGCACTCAAAGAACAAGTGCTGAATGTGTTCTTCAGCTCTGCTGCAAAGATTGCATCTGTTTGGAATCATGATTCCTCTTCTCTTCAGGTTGTCAATAGTGGGTAACTTACTATGTAAAGCCATCCTCATGGTGGTTTTGTGCCAGGGTATAGCAGCAGCTTCGCACACAATTTTATTATGTCTCCATTTAGCCCCTTTATCCCTCATGAGGTCATAAGCTTTTCTAACACCAAACTCTCCCTTGTCATTGCACTGCTCAAGAGCATGAACAGCAGCATCAATATTGCCAAATTTCTCTATCATCTCATCTCTCAGGTTGATGATAGTTCTTCAAAAGTAAGAGTCATTAGGTTTGTTCTTCGCCTGCCAGAGCCTGCTGCTGCAAATGATAGAATTGGGTCCAGGTGCACCACAAGGACTGTTTGTTTTTGTTGAGTTTCCACAACCACTTTAGCATTATCGCCTTGTTCCAGCTGAGAGTTTCCTTGATACCCATACCACTTCATCTTTAGGCTTGCACATAGAGGACCAACTTCCCGGCGATGCCTTTACTGCCTTCCTACATAGGGTATCAATATGCTTGATAGGCCTTTGAGGAGGAGGTAGATTGCACTCCACTAGGCTTTCATACAAAAAATACAGAGTTGAGAAGTTGGACTTTCCTAGCATGTGATAGAAAATGGTTTGTCCAGTGCATCAATCTTTGCTAGATCTTGTTGAGGAGAGTTTTGCATTGGTTAGCTGAGAGTCTTGCTGCATTGATGGCTACCCCAGTACCTAAATGGTATGCTACCTTCTACTAACCCAGTTTCCTGCAAGATTTATTTGACGCGATCTTTGATTAAGTGAAAAGTGCTCTATTTAAGACTTTGTAATCATTCCCAATTTAGGTTTTTTAATTGTCTATATAAGCCACTTACCTTACTTCTTTGTTCATCGACTACTAAGAAATTGTATGACAACCTCAGTAAGCAGGGGCCTAAACATTAAGTACCCCTTCTATTCTCACTGGCTTCTGCTTCTTCATTTATCTATTCTAAGAGGCTCTGCTACATGAATGATGAACGTGCAATAGAAGAGATTTGTATCTCGTGGATGTTGCTCCTATAAGTCTAGCTGGTGTGTTAACTCTCTTATTTGAGTGCAAGTATGAAGGTGAATATTTTTTTGGCAATTAATAGAAAGCTTTGTTAATCACCAATGGAAATATTAGAACCAAAGAGTTTACAAGATTACCCACTACTGTATAGATTGCATCAGAGGGGACTAATTACCCACCTTCTAGGAAGGGTTGCAATCGTCTCCATACATCATGTGCTTATTCGTTACATCATCCATTACACACCCCATTACATGCTATTCGTTACATCATCCAAATATCTTCTAAAGATTAGCAAAGGACTGAGCTCTGAAGCAGATGTGTATCTAAATCTGTTTGGTCAAGCTTTTTTCCATCCGCTTGATGTTGCTGAAACACTCTACAGTTTCTCTCAAGCCACAGGTGATAAATACAAGTGGTGAAGGCTAGAACTTCTATCTTGCGCTGCATCAGATCTGCTACTAGCTGCGTTGATCAGTTTCCTGTATTCTCTATCCCAGGTATCTATACTTCTATGGATATTCAACCATTCAAGCACATTCTTCCAAATTCTTCTAGTAATATTGCAGTTAAAAAGCAAATGAGGTAGACTCTCATTTTCATTCTTGCAGAAGAGACAGTGGATCACAAGATAACCCCCAACCGAGAAGAACATCTTTGATTCTCATCTTGTCATTCAGAGCTAGCCACAAGATAAATATGGCTTTTGGGGCTGCTGCATTGCTACAAATGATGCTTTTCCATTCAACATTTGCAGCCGGCCCTCTGATGGCCTTATAAGCCAGTTTAATGGAGAATTTCCCATTCTTTATCACATTTTTCCAGTCACCAATGATCCTTTTGGGCTGCATCGCCAAAATTGTATTTTTAATGGGGGGTCATGGCAGATTGGTATTTTTTTTTACACCGGTGACATTTAGGTATTTTTATTGGTAACCGGCGACGTTTTAGTATTTTTTTTGGAAAAAGAGTGCAAATTGATCCAAAAACATTCGCCGGAGAGAGAACTTTTGAATAAAAAACAATTTTTAATCAGTTACTGCATTTATTGTAATTTTCTACCATTTGTCCTATTTTCACTTCATTTAAAATTTGATGGGACTAATATTAATTGTGAAATCTGAGAAGAAAAAAACGAAACAGATATATTTGTTATGGTTTAAAGAAGGGAGAAGGTGGGGAAGTTAGGGTTTTAAGAGAAGGGGAAAAACCGAGTAAGGAGAGGTAAGATTAAGACAATTAGAGTGAAAATCAAACACCTTACTCATCAATTAATAGTTACAAATTTACAATAAATGCAATAAATGATTAAAAATCATTTTTTATTCAAAGATTCTCTCTCCGGCGAATGTTTTTGGGTGAATTTGCATTTTTTTCCCAAAAAATACCAAAATGTTGTCGGTTACCAATAAAAAATACCTAAATGTCGCTGGTGTAAAAAAAAAAATAGCAATCTTTCATGACCCTCCTATTAAAAATACCATTTTGGCGATGCGGCCGATCCTTTTGTGTTTCCTCATTTGGAAAAGGTTTTGGATCACCCAAGATGCTTGTGTTAGAATATCCATTGCCCAAAAATCCTTTCTCTTCACATAATAAGTGTGGATCCATATTATCCATAAGGTATCTTTTTTCTCACTGAGAGCCGTGAAGGTGAATATTAAATCATGTAAACTCTTAAGAAAGCTTATGTATCAACTTTTGTGTATATTGTATAGAAAGTTGTTTAGTGATTTTTTTGTCTCTTTGTATCTCTTGGTTTAAAAACCTGTACATGTATGTGTATATTCTCAAAATATTATTTCTCAATTTTTACTCCATAATCTGTTTCTTGAAATTTGCTGACTCTTATTACTTTTTACTAAATTTGTTGATTTTTGTTGAAATTAATAAGATTCAGTGTTTTTTTTTTTGTTATTTTTTGAATTTTTTAATTTTTGTTGAAATTAATAAGATTCAGTGTTTTTCAAAACTCGAACCATACCAACCGGTTTAACCAAGAACCGAGACTCTAATCAATCTGATTTAATAATATACCGCTCAAAAGTGAGTAAGTCAAAATCCGCCGTTTTTGGTCATTACGCAGGAAAAATTAGAAACTAATAAGGCATACCGGTCCTTTAATGACTTAAAGTTAGCAACACTCAGCCAGTAATGACTAGACCTTGAGGCCTCGTAAAAAAAACTATTCTCAAGCGAGCCCAAATTGCTTCACATGAGGAGGTTTCTGGCTGTTCAAGTTCAACTTATAATGCTAGTTGATGGCATTTTCTAATGTGGGACTCGTGGTAATACTTGACTATTTGCCTACTTTTTGTCACCCGTTTACTCCTCAGGGCATCCACATTGAAGATGTTTATGGAAGAGGTTTATGTCATGCCACCTCACCATCCCATAAACCTCTTCTCTTATAAACCTCTCTTAAACATCACCCTCATATTGAATTAAACCTCCAAACAGCTTTATGGTGGGACCATATTTTGCAATTTCAGAATTTTTTTTTAAATTAAAACAACAGCTCAAAGGGGAGGGAGAGAGTTGCTGACCGGTCACATCAGCGACACGTGTCAGCCAAGGGCTGGCTCCCTCCCCTTTAGCTGCTGTAGCATCTGCTGTAAAGCTGCTTTTT
>BSSO01007384.1:0-11022 GCA_030267885.1 Mesembryanthemum crystallinum | reverse complement strand
CTTTCAAAAGTTGAAGTAACCAAACAATGGAAATTCTTCTAAAATTTGATTTTCCTCTTGAAAATCATTTTCAATTGAAAACTATTTTCAGATGAAGTTGTTTTCCACCCTACCAAACACAGCCATAGTTCAGATCGTTTAGTTCAGGCTATAACACTTTTTCTCTCACATATTACTATTCATTATGTTCAGGTCATTCAGTTTTGTTCAGTTCAATTCAATTAAGTTCGGGTATTTTCAAGCGAACTGAACACACCCTAAGATGACAAAGTCACCCCAAAAATCACCCTATTAAAAATGAGAGTAACTCCTTTGACAAATAAGTCACCCTTCATAGATTAGTCCATTGTGTGGACAAAATGTCTTCATTTCACCTTTACCGAATCTCATTTCAGGTTGTTCAGTTCAGTCGTTCAATTCAGTTTAGTTCAGTTCAGGCCTTACACTTTTTCTCTCACAGATTACTATTCATCCAATTGAGTTGAGTTAAGTTCAAATCGTTCAATTCAATTCAGTTTAGATACTTTCAAACGAACCGAACATACCTAAGTCCATACAAGAATTACCTAAGTCCATACAAGAATTAGTTTTTGTTAAGGGCCAAGAATATGAAAACAAGTGTGGGCTGAATATAACGACAATGTGTTGTCATGTATGTCAAATGGCCCAAGTTACATCAAGTAATACATTGCCTAACCAGAACGTAATGTGTAGATGTACACCTGCAAGACCTGATCCAACCTCAATTTTGGCCTCTTTCTCTCTCTCTCCCCGTCCATCTTTCTCTCTCAACAATCTCCTAATTGAATTTGATCTTCTAAATCTGTCATCCTTCCATTCATTTTGTGAGAACTCACACAAATTGACACAAAAGGTTGACACAAAATACCAATCTTTTTAGTTTAACATGCATCATGCATATGTGGTCCTTAGAGTCTTACCTCATTTTCAATCAAATTTTATAAAATCATGTGGATTTGATTGATAACATGGAACTTTATTACACTACTAATATATGCAATTCTATATGCCATATGTTTTTTCTAATTAATTAGAAATTGACATCTATTAGAAAAATATATGTCAATAATTTTATGGGTGTCCTATAGAGACAATAAAAATGTGTCTCCTTCACATCCATTTTTATTTTATTTCATTTCTTGATACCTCCTTATTTGGTATTTTCTTTTAAAAATTCCTATATAATAACGAGTGACTGAAAATCCTTGTCAGTAGTGGTGAGTTTGGTGAACTATAACATTACTTAATATATATACGTCGTATCAAACTCTCAAATCTAGCTTGTCAATTTTGTTTCACTACCGCAATTAATCTAGTATTAATAATCTTAGTATTTGTTTCTTTCTGTCAGTCTTATCATTTTATAGTGTCAAATGGAGTAGCAATAAGTCTTTCTAGAAATAAATTTTGTTAAATTTAGGAAAACAAAAGAAAGAATGCACGCAACTGTATATGGTTACGTCTAATGGCTAATTACGTCTACTGACAACCACCACGAACAAGGTCAATCGAAATTTAATTTATCTCACCATGCCATTTTGACATATATTGTTGACATACTTCAACTCTTATTAATCAAATACATTAAGACTTAATAATAGAGTTATTCATTCGAATGCAGTTCGCATGTCTAATTTAACTTTCATCTTTTTTTGTTAATAGACCGATTGATAAACATACTTGATTTGGACCAATGAGACGAACTTATACATATTTTACAATCTTGTCCATGATAAACTTGACTCGTTGTAATCATTTTTCTTTGGAAAATTTGATACCAATAATCCAACCTTTTGGCGGTTCAACAAAAATAATCTCATATTCAAAAATTGATAAGAATAATCCCACATTTACTTTCGTCCCACAATAATCAAGTGACATTTTTGTTAACTCTCAATTACGGAAATGATGGCGTGGTAAGGGTTTATTACTAATGTCATTGCATCGTTTATTTTTTAATCCCCGCCATATCATCATTTCTGTAATTTGGAGTTCACGAAAATGTCACTTGGCCCATTATTGTGGGACAAAGGTAAATATGGGATTATTCTTGTCAATTTCTAAATATGGGATTATTTTTGTTGGACTGCCCAAATATTGGATTATTGGCATCAAATTTTCCTTTATCTTTTTGCACCAATTAAAAAAAGAAACACACATTTTCCTTTTCCTGATAATTTAATGATTTTTCTAAATTAATGCCTCTGCCTGGACACTTTTATTTATGGTAAGAAAATTAAGAGAATACTAAAAACCACGAAAATAGAATGAGAAAAAGAAATAAGGAAACAACCAATGAAAACACAAGAACAAAAAAGTAACAATTCCACGAGAAATCACACGTATATATAAATGGCGGTTGATTTATTGAATTCTCTGATTTTCTCTCTCCTACAACTTCACTTCACTGTTTGTTCGAGTGTGACAATCCCAACTTTCTCTCTCCTCCTCAACCGCCATTAACGCCACCATGAAAGCAGACCCTTCTCTCTCCCGCCGCAAGAAACTCAAGCTCGTTTGCAGCTTCAATGGCAGATTCCGGCGCCGATCATCGGACGGGAAACTCCGGTACACCGGCGGCGAGGCCCGGATCATATCAGTGGACCCCACTTCGCTAACTTACTCGAAACTCCGGTCAACAATCTCGGATCTTTTCCGACCCGGAAACCCGAAATTTACACTCAAGTATCAGTTACCCGGGTCCGAACCCGATTGCCCGCTTGTGCTCGTCACTACAGACGACGACGTTCGGTGCATGATTGAGGAGTTTGACGTTGCTGTTCAGTCATCTTATGGTAAGACCTTGAGGCTATGGCTTTTTGTTTGTAATAATAATGGTGGTGATTTTTATGGTGATGGTAGTGTTATTAATGATGGTTATGATGATGACACGGTTGGGGGTTTATGTGAAACGGGTGATTTGGGTGGTGGGTTTCGGGTTTCAGGGCGGAATTTGGGGTTTAAGAGAGAGAGATTTGTTAATGGGGTGTGTAAGGATTTTGTGGGTAAAAGTGGGATGAATGTTAGGAGGGTTAGTGATTTGAGAAAACTGGTATTAAAGCAACAATTGTTGGCAAGAAAACGGGATCAAATTTTAAAAACTGGTGGGAATTATGATGATCAAACTGTGAATTTGTGTCCTGAACAAAATTATCATCACCCCTGGCCTGAAATTGAATCTACCTTGATGAATGATGTGAGTGCAAGGAGTGTCCCATGTAATACACAGTTGATAAGTGATCAAAATTTGGGTGTTATGGATGCTTCACCGGTGATTCATCCCCGTCCCTTGAATCCTAGGAACAGAAATCTGTTCGAGGAGAAGAACCCATTTGTGGAGTCTTCACCGGGAGGTTGTGGTCGTGGAACGGTTGCTGCTGGTTCAGGAAGGAAGCAAGACTTGGGATTTGGCCGGAGGGTATTGTCGCCATGTCTGAATAGGGAAAATATTACTCCATGTTCCCAAGATTGTAATGGATTGAATTCTCATTTGTCTTGTGGAAATCATGGTGTTGGAGACGCTTCTATGCATAAATCTTTCCATAGGGGTCATGAGGTGTTCATTTTAAATGATGGGAGGAATCAAAGGATTGGTTATTCTTTCCTAAACGGGGGGAGCCATCGCATGGTTAGGATGGATAGAAAGCCGTCGTTTGCGGCTAGGTGTTATCCTGGACTTAGGGCTAGTACAACCATCTCAAAGCAGGGGCATGCTATGAGACTTAACCATCCAAATTCGTTAAGGCCCTTTTTTGGTTCACGTGATGAGTACAGGGCGTTGGAGACTAAGAGATTGATTACTCCCCAATGGAACCATTATGGTGTTGATATCAATTCTCCTCAAGCTGTGGAAGATTTCTTGATTGATCTTACTAGCAATGAACATGGTGGAGTTAAACATGATGTTCCTTACGAGCACTGTAGTGAAAGAATCATTCAGTGTGAGCCACATTGTCAGGATGCCAACATGAATGTGATCCACGCAGTTCCTCAAAGTGCTCCTAACCTCGATGGGATGGTGATCCAATCTGGTGATTACCATACTGGTTGTCATCCAGTGCCAGATGGGGTTGCTTTATCAATAGATCTTTCCTCGTATAACCCCTCTCTTTCATCATCGAAGTTTGCACCTCCGGCGCCTTCTCACGCTAGCTGTGAAGTTTCCAAAGCATTAAAGTTAAATGATTTAAAAGTTGTTGATCCGGTAGTTGAAGAAAAAGTAGCAGGAACGAAAGGATCCACCAAAACTGAGTTGCACTCTGTCGATGGTACTATGGCCAAAGCACAACATGACGAGAAGCAGAGTATGGATGTAGAGGTATGTGTTATGTGGATTACTTAGTGAAAGGATTCAAAGTTACTCAATTTTTGTGTTCTGACCTCTCTCAGATTGGAACTAATACCAATAATTACTGCAGGTGGATTTGGGAAAGTTCCATAATAACTCCAGCATACTTAACGGGAATCCCTGTGATCTTCAGGTATTCATCTAATACCTTAATCTAAAGATGAAAGGAATGCTTGTTTCATTCATGCTGGTTTCATTCATGCTTGTAGCATTTTAAGAGTTCTGTCATTATTGATGCAGAAAATCAAAGAGTCAGATCTTGAGTACATTAAGGAACTTGGTTCAGGAAACTACGGAATCGTTTATCATGGAAAATGGAAAGGGTCTGATGTCGCCATCAAGAAGATAAAGCTAAGTTGTATTAGTGGAGATGCAAAGGAAGAGGATCGATTGGTAATTACCTAAATTCCAACTAGCATTACTGACTGGTTTTAATTTATTTCAAGCATGACAAGCACAGCACGAACTGGATTACTGTATTGCCCCTCAACCCACTCTTGCGCCCACCTCAAGTAACATTAATGGACATCTGGAAAGGCTGTTGGTTGCCTTCGCAATTTGCAGTTTTCATAACATATACATGGTGGAGAGTGAGGGTATGAAAATAATTTATGCTTGATTTGAGCCTATTTGTGCCCATGTGATGCTTAACAATCCTTGGTCACAGAACTACTTAATTGCCTTTTCTGTGTGAAATATTGCATTACTTTGTCATAGTTTCTTGAATTTAGTAAGTTACCAATTACAATTTGCAGGTTGCGGACTTCTGGAAGGAAGCTCATATGCTTGGTCAGCTACACCATCCAAACATTGTTGCATTTTATGGAGTAGTTACTGATGGGCCAATCACAAATTTGGCAACAGTGACTGAATACATGATTAATGGCTCTCTTAAACAAGTTCTACAGAAAAAAGATCGGTATGGAAACTTTTTTTTTATCTGATATTCAATGGCTTACATCAGTATGTATCGGTAGCTTAGTAGAGATCATGTGTGTTTCGCTTTTTGATCATGTCTTTTTCAGTTTCCTCTTTCCTGAGCCTCACCTCTGTTGGCTTTTGACTCTGTTGATGGGATGTGACCTGATAATAGAGAGAAATAACCTTGATTGAGCTTTTTAAGTTTGTGGAATTTATGAAGAGTTCTAATAACATGTTAAAGAAGTCTTTCACAGCAGTGACTGCTCGACTAGTCATCAAACTTAGCGTGTAATGCACATGGCATCGTTAATGTGAGGAACTATGGGAAATTATTCTGAGAGACAAGGAAGAAGGAGAAAGGTTTGAATTGAGTAGATAGTAGGTACATATGCCATGCAATGTCCCCCAATAAATGCATGCTATACCTCCCCCTAGAAGGCAGGCAAAGAACTCATGGTTATTTTGTTAGATGAAAAGTACGTAGATTATTAGATGCATCATCAGACTAACCACTCTTCTATCCCCCTCGCCTCTACCTTCTACCCACATCAACCCTAAATTTGGAAATGTGTGTCTTACTCATTATATTGAGGCCTCTTATCGAGAAAATGATTAGCATATATTGATGATCCGCATATCAAGTAACCTTTCTATTCTTCATATTTTGTGATGTCATGATGGGCTATTGGGTGCGTTTCTATTTGTGAAGTAATATTTATTTCATTCTTAGAGAACTTAAGAATGTACAAAATCTTTGGTTTAGTTGTTGTATGATAGCTTGAGGACCCAGCACAGCTACTTTCATTAACTGGCTGTCTTTTGTGTTGTACAGAACGATAGATCGCAGGAAGCGGCTGATCATAGCCATGGGCGCAGCATTTGGCATGGAGTACTTGCATGAGAAAAAAATTGTTCACTTTGATCTAAAATCTCATAATTTCTTGGTAAATATGAGGGATCCTCAGCATCCTGTGTGCAAGGTGAGCATTTCCTTGGGATCAACTATCAGTGTTCTGTTTTTATGTTGTTTGTTGCTTTGTCAATTAGAGTTCTATTAAGTCTTATTCCTTTTCAGATTGGAGACTTGGGCTTATCAAAAATGAAACAGAGAACAATGGTTTCTGGAGGGGTTCGTGGAACAATACCATGGATGGCTCCAGAACTCCTAAGTACTACTAGCAACCTTGTGACAGAGAAGGTAGGTTTGTGCTAAAACAAATTTTAGAAAGTGACTTAAGGCTTGGTACTTATTTACTTGATTCTTCTATATAGGTTGATGTGTACTCTTTTGGAATCGTAATGTGGGAACTGCTTACTGGGGAGGAACCTTATGCAAACATGCATTCTCAGGAAATTATAGGTACACTTCCATCTTATATTCTTGCCAACTTTGTCTTCAATTCTTTAGTCCATGGGTAAAGGAACCTTCCTGAACCAAACAACAGTGACTAACAGCATTGTTGTGATGTGAAGCACGACTCAAATTATTACTGTCCCTCATACTTCTCCGTCCCTAATACTTCTCCGTCCCTCATACTTCTCCGTCCCTAATAGATTGCTTTTCGACAGAAAATACTGTTACAGGATCCACTTTGAGTATTATCCCTTTGTACTCATTTTGATCCAGAATTTCCTTGAATATGAATTGGATAGAGAGCATTTATTATAACGGTTGAAATCCCGACAACTTGGATCAGTAAACTATGAACAGTTTGAGTAATTTTTCCTGAGCTTCCATTATTGTGATGTTAAAGAGCATCTAGATACTGCTTTTGTTTTTTCTTCTTTTTATTTATTTATTTGTGAATTGTGCCTACTTCTCTAATAACCTGAATCATTTCCTACATCCAGAAAATGTAAATTTTGATCTCTGTTGCCTCTTTCAGAAATCAATAGTTGCTGGCATGCCTTCTTAATCATTTTTCCTTTTTTGTTTTTCTGAATTTATTTGCGTTGGGCTCACTTTCTGTTGATGTAGTCATGTAGAGTCCTGTTTTTCACTTCCTAATGTAGTGCT
The DNA here is from genome assembly GCA_030267885.1 of Mesembryanthemum crystallinum. NCBI lineage: Eukaryota > Viridiplantae > Streptophyta > Magnoliopsida > Caryophyllales > Aizoaceae > Mesembryanthemum > Mesembryanthemum crystallinum. Next base: position 3,715 of record BSSO01007384.1, on the reverse strand, counting down.
GCTTGCGTGATTTTACACGCGCGACTATACCTTTTCGTACTCATTTAGTGCACAATTATGTAATGCTATTATTGTTCTTCTTGATGTATGTTCCCACTTTCCACCACTATCGTAGTTTCTCTTCTTCTCCTGACATGTGGTTCTGAATGACTCAGCTGGAATACTCAAAGGCACGCTTCGACCTGAAATTCCGAGCTGGTGTGACCCTGCTTGGAGGTCACTGATGGAGAGATGCTGGTCATCTGACCCTGATTCTCGGCCATCCTTCTCTGAGGTCGCGAAAGAGCTGCGTGCTATGTCAGCTGCTATGAATATCAAGTAGAAACAAAAACACAGCATATTATGTCAATTTTCAACCTCATTCTTTGCAATTATGTCGATTCCCAACCACATTCTTTCCAATTATGTCGATTCCCAACCATATTCTTTCTTCCGTAAATATGTTAGCATGATGATCAGGGGAGGGGACATGACACCTGAGATGCAGCCTTTGCCACCCGGTGTCAATTCTCTTTTCCTGTTGGAAGTCCTCTTTGCTACAATCACTTGCATTGCGTGAGAAATTTGCAATGCAAAATGTTAGGTTTAGAGGCATACAGTTAAGAGAAAGAAAGCTGTTGTAGTATGATCATTCATATGGAATAGACAGTAGTATATTTGTGCTGATGTGCACATTCTTCAGTTTGTAAGCAATGCATTATCATTAATGTCAGAAACTCATGTATGTATGTGATTCTGTAAGTTAATCGACGAATTATCTTGTACATGAATGTGGATTCAGAGTTCGAATCTGTAAAACGAAGAACCAGATTTTTTTCTTATGTCTTCAGACATCAGTTTGTACCATGATTATAGCATTTGCATAATAATGGCTATTATAATTTCACTGAAGCAACATATCGAGGTGATTAAAGTTCAAATCCATAAAGATGTCAACACTCTGGTTTAACTTGTAGCTTTATTAAATTTGCAAGGAAATGAAATCAAGGAAGTAATCTCATTAAGTAATCTGAATTCACCATATGATGATGATAAGAAAGTAATCTGTAACACGAGAACTCCATGCAAGGATGCTTCGTGTAAAGTTCCTAACAAGCAACCTATATTAATTTTTGTGTAAAGTTCCATGAGTCTTAACGGGTTTATCTAAATCTTGACTAGTAAAAGACCACTAGATTTGGTAATTGGGGCGTTCTTATTTGATTTTACTCAGGTCGGGCTATAACTGATTATTGTAATATTCGGTTGTGCTAATACAAAAGGAATAAGTTTCGTGTCTATTCGGATTCAACATGTCAAGTTTTGTTCCAATCACCTTATCGAGCATTATTTAGATTTAGGTTAGATTATTCGGTTCAGGTAATCAGATCTGTGTTAGAAGTCTCAGAACTAATTATTTATGGACAGGTAAAAGCATCTGAATGCATTTTGCTTGGAATTTTTTTTTTCCTGTTTGTTTTTCTGATGGGGATTTTGCTTCTAACTGAGAAGGCGAAGGCGAGACCTGAACCCAAAGACAAAGTTGGGGGCAATTACGCCACTTAATCGTCGGTCTTTTGGCGATTGTTCGAGAGTCGAGGCACCCGTTATAAAATAAAAAGAAAAGAAAAATAAATTTAATAAATAGTAATAATAATATAAAAATAATTTATTACAAAAAAAAAGCGAAAAATATATTAATTACTACTGCCTACGCTCTAATGCAGCGAGTGAGCAACACGAATTTAAATTCAATGTACGTACTCTAGTTTTTAGGTTTACACTTCCCTTACATATTAGCAAACCAACAAGCACTATGATATGTCCCAATTAGTGTACGAGTACGTGTATTAAGGGAGGAGATTAGGGGAAGATTGTGATCATTAGTCTCTATGCCTTAATTTCAAAATTTATTTGTATCAATCTATGTACTTTATACTGTTGGATCAAGGTTTATTACTACTCTATTTCTTTTATACTCTAAATTTCTTTGATTATAAGAATATATATATATATATATATATATATATATATTTTGAAAAGGCAAGGATTGCCCCGAAGGGCTCGGTCAGATGACCATAAACCCATGAGTAACCCAGGTCTCCTGGGAACAAGGATACCATTGGTACCACTTGAGCTAAAGGCTCTTGGTTGATTATAAGAATATATGCTCATATTATAACATGATTCAATGACTTTAATATACTTTTGAATATCATTTAAGATTAGAAATAGTGTCGTAGGATTAAATAGGAGTATGTTGTTATGGGAAACTTAACTTTAGAAATCTTTATATATTATTATCTCAATTGTATTGGACAAACATGTTTCTTAAGTTTTATAGTATGACTTTTGTAATAACTTGTGGAAAAAACTGAGAGGCTATCTCCTTAATTTGAAAAAAAAGTTTATGTAAAGGACTTTCATATGGAATTTTCGAAGTAAAAACCTGCGTGAAGAGAAAGTACGTGCATGTAACAATCTAGACTAAGAAATAAGGTGGTGTTTTTATATCTAGCTACTTATATATGAAGAGACTTTAGATTTGGATTGTCTTTTTTTATGATAATTGGATTCTATATAATCCGCATAATTAAAGTAAAACATTATTTTCAAAGGGTTTTGAAATTGTAAGATGGCAATTGAGGGTAAAGTCATGACTATCAAATATGAAAAATAGGAGAATGCATGGTATGAGATTTGACATAGATACGTTGACTAATTAGTCTTACAAGTAAGTCTTTGTTCTCTCAAGTCTTTTCTGGTTGCTTTAAGTAAGAATCAACAAGAAATAGAAGAACCAATGAAAATCGTTTCCATTAAACAAAACCTTTTCAATTTGGGTAACTAGAATAAACAAAAATCATACTAAAATCAACAAAAATCTACAAATTTCAACAATAATCAACAATGCCAATAAAATGTCAACAAAAGTAATATGAAGAGAATGAAGCCTGCCTTGGTATCTAATATTTTTAACATTTTCCAAAAAAAATACTAGGTGTATTTTTCTTAATTTTTTTTTTTTTTTGTTTTCTAATGAAGAAATGCTGGAGTGAATGCAGATGAACTATGAACCTCAAGCTTAGGTCTTTCTCTATACATCAAAGTAAACCACAATTTACGGGTTCAAGCCTCCTGGGGAGCACCTACACGAATTTATTCGTGGAATACCCGAGGCCGTGCGTTACAGAGGTGCCCTTTATCCACCGCCAAGGAAGAAGGAAGTTACTCCTTGCAGACACCAAAAAAAAAAAAAAAGGGAAACACAATTTTATAAAGCACTGACATATTTCAAAAAGAATAAAAAGGAATAAAGGATATAAAACTTATTGGATCGAATATCATAAATTATTTCAAATGAGTTAGGAAATTTGACCTAAAAAATTAAACGATCTCTACTTGACTATTTCCATGTGTGATTTAATTCTCGATTAGCCCACTAATGTTAGTAATAGTTCTTGTATAATAGTCAAGATTGAAGTATTGGATATATTTGGTTGCATGCTAAATCAAGATTGTCCTCTTAAAGCAAGGCGATATATGATATGTCCAACTTGGATTCTGTTTCATTTTATACTAAAAGTAATATTTAGATCTTCAAACGTCAGATTTTTATATCTCCTTATCGATGCATAATAATATTCTATTCTTTCTTTTCTAAAAAAGAATTGTATTGATCTTTACGTCTCCTACGGACCCAAAAAATTTAACACAACAATCACTCACACACCAT